>JAQBSW010010052.1:0-26005 GCA_029291075.1 Eudiplozoon nipponicum | reverse complement strand
TGTTATGCTGTTCGACATCTGGTTAAATACAATAGGATCGGTGTTTACTTCAAACTAGAAAATTTGATTTCAACAATTGTTATCACCACCCGCGCAATCAATTATTTTTTAAGTGAAGAGAAATTTCTTAAATGGAAATGTTCCATCGTCTGATAGTAAATGCAAATATATATTCAGTCAGACTTCGAAAGCTTAAGAAATATAAAACCAACAATTTCTGCTGTAAAGACTGTCTTTGATATAATGCTAGAAAGTTATTGATCAGTTCACTTGTATAAATATCGATTAACTTCGGCCCAATACACGATCAGATATTTTTGCGTTGTAGAATACACAGCAATATAAAATCATTTCTACACTGCAAATTATGGTTTCGCATGAAAGATTACGAACTACATACTGTAATTTAAAAATTACTAACTGCCTGAGAGCTCAGAAAAACTGTTTTATAGGTGCATAGATAGGCCAAATATAGCAACATATGCAACTTCATTGACTAACATTTCGCAATGTGATTAATGCATTTAGTGAGCGCGCGAATTACCCTAAAACTAAACATTTTCCACTTCGTTCAAATAAAAAAAAACTATGCATAACTTTTACAAGGATTGACGCTCCTCTAAATAGATTAACACGATGAGGGATTTTTTAAATCAAGGTTGCGATCTTGATGTACATCCCAGTCCCATTATATTCATAAATGTTTCATAATAAACTAAGCATTGTGTAATGTAGAAAAGGTCATTGATCCAACAGACCGGTTTCGTCCCTTTCGTGAACTCATTACGTATTGTCCAAAATTCACTGCAGATGGGGTTTGAACTTGGGAACGTCTTCTTCGAATCTCTTGCTCCAACTACAGAGGCATCCTACTTCACGCTGGACACAATTTTCAGTTATATACTAACTAATGTATCTTACTTAGCTTTTCCGTTAAGCTGAGCCTATATGGCATCTATTTAGACCAGAATTTTCAAATAACCAATCCCAATCTGTCATTATAGAACAGACACCAGGTGATCTGGGGAAGAGGTAGTGAATTTATCATGTATATAAGAAAACGAACATTGGTTGCTCTAAATAATTGTTATCACCGCCCGCGCAACGAAGATTGACATTTTGTCGACCTCTTCACTTAAGGGTCCCACGATATAATCGTATCGTTTGCCAAAACTAGCATAATAACAGTTTCTTTTAAATTTTATTTTCTCCGTGTCATTCCTATGAGAACTCCAACCTGAGTAGCCAACCATTCGCTGCCTCAGGCATCTTTATTTTCGCTTATATATGATAGGAAACCAATGATTTCTATCTCACGCGCGATCTTGGCCGAACATTTGCTTAATTTCTGCACTAAAATGTTGTCTTTAACACCTGTAGGTTAAACCGGCGTTTAGATAGCCTGAAAAAATCATATACTAGTCACAGCTAGTGCAATGGCTCAAATTAATTTGCCGACATTTTATCAAAATTAAATACGCTTGACCAATAAGAACGTCCAAACCCCAGTTAACAAATTACGTGCGACTTCTCATTTATGTAAGCGCGATGCAATTACTACGAAAGTTAATCTAATTTGCTCGCTATCAGAAATTGCTCTTTCCCTTTCTGCTGCACTGATAATCTACGCCGATTGCTCTACTTGGGGTCACCACGCTGTGTCACTAATTAGGCTAGTCTTCAGTAACACCACCTCTTAAACAGACCTCAACAAGACTAGACAAGGCTATCAAACAGCAACTAATACATTATGTTTCGTCAATTCTACTTATTTACGTGCATCCACTCAAAAGATCAAAGCGGTATCAAATACAATCACCTGTAAGGAATATCAAAAAACGAAGCTGATAAATAACTGAAAATTGTGAGCAAAGCGCGTCTTCGGTGGGGTTGGCTATGATTTGAAATACTCAGTCGAATGCACTCTGGTTTCAATTCCAACTGCTGCAATTCTAGTAACTAATGATGAATGATCAATAAGGACCCAACCGATCTAGTTGATGAACTTTATTTTATATTTTTTATTAATTACACCTATTAAATATATTTTTTTCTGTTGCTGCTTTTGCTGACAATCTGATATGTAAATAGCTATTTAATATCTAAAAACTAAGTTAGCAGCTAAGGTAGTTTTGTTATGTTGTTCGACGACTGGTTAAAACAATGGGATTGGTTTTCACTCCAAGCACGCAAACTTGATTTAAAGAATTGTTACCACCACCCGCGCAATCAATTATTGTTTAAGTTAACAGAAGTTAATCCAGCAACATTTCTAACTTGTAAACAAACAAAATCTTAAAAAGAGTGTTTCCAGGAATAAATTGATCGAAAATTACGTAAAAATTGAACGTGAAAATAAGAGAAATAGCATTTTAAAACTGTACTGTTATTTTAGGTGTCAGTCAGTTAACGTCCATGACCAAAATACTAGTGTTTATATTAAACTTTATGAATCAGAGATTAATTCCTTCGTTTAATTTACATGCCACATGTAAAAGATTTAAATTTATGTTAGTCAAACAAGTAGCTATATATTCGTGACAAAAGAAATTGACAAATATCCAAAATAAGATATATATATATATATATATATATATATATATATATATATATATATATATGCAAGAAATTTCTGTCTGAGTTTATAAACACAAAACGTACCGGGGTTTTCTCTAAATCTTTATATTTTATAGAGATAGTCTCCAGTATTTGGATTACCGTTGCACGAGCTGCAATTTTCGGCCCAGATTCATTTTGACCAGGATTGGAAGAGAAAACATCAATACAAATCTAAAAGAGGAAATATATTTAAAATAATTTAATTTCTTTAGCAAGAAACTCTATATGTAGCTGTCATCATACTAATGGTTTTACACGTTAAAATGTATTTTACAAGGCAGCATTAGTAAACCAACTAGTGGAAACTGAACTTGAGCATACAGTTACATAATGTTTGTGTTTTATGCATGCCCAACAAGGTGTTTTTATCCACTTCATTTAATATTACTCCGTGCCCACTTAAGTTTTCGCAACCACTGTCTTCTATATTAACTTGTAGTCAGAAAAGTTTGTATCCACAGTCTTCATTTTTACTCCTTACACAAAAAGGTGTCTTCAATTTTATTCCGTGCCGACCAAGATTTTTTTCACTGTCTCAAATTTAACTCCGTGTCTAACAAGTTGTTTGCATCCACTGTCTTAAATTATACTTCGTGTCCAACGAGGTGTTTGCATCCACTGTCCTCAATTTTACTCCTTGGCCAAAAAAAAGCTTGGAACCACTGTCTTCAATTTTGCTCTGTGCCCAACAAGGTGTTTGAATCTACTGTCTTCAATTTTATTCCGTGCTCAACAAGGTGTTTGCAACCACTATGTTCAGTTTTACTCCGTGCGAAAAAAGGTATTCGTATGCACTGTCTTTAATTTTACTCTGTGGCAAAAACGCTTGCAACCACTGTCTTCAATTTTACTGTTGTTTTGAAATTTCTCTCGCCGTATGTGCAGCTGCAAACTACAAAAACTATATTTAGACAAATCTATACGACTTTCCACGCCCGACAAAGGTTCAGGAGTTGTTATACTCGAAGCCGACGCTTATAGAGGGTCCATGAACGAAACCATAAGTGATCAGTCGAAATTCAAACAAGAAAACAAACAGGAAGATGATTCAACACATATCGAATCAAGAATAAATGCAATTCTGAAAAAGATGGAAAAACACGTCTTATCTGCGATGGGTGAATCCTAAATTAGATCAAAACTCATAGAAGAAGTCCAAAAGGCAAAACCCGTTGAAAAAAACACTGCAGGATTATACTACAAACCAAAAACTCATAAAGACTTGAAAGACTCAGGAGCTCTACGGATGCGGACCATTAGGTAAATGATTAATGCACCGCACCATAATACAGCTATGTTTCTCTGCAAACTACATCAACCATTACGAAATGTCATAAACACAAACATCATCAAGGACTTTTTTAAATTAAAAGATGGGCTGAAAGGAAAAACATCCTACAGTATAAATGGTCTCACTAGACGTCTCATTCTTATTTACGAACATTCCACTGGAAAAGACAACGACGGTCCTGTGTGCCCCAATTAAAACTGAACTTCAAGACGCCAATAATATCAAAGAACTCATATTAGCATGTACAAAAAATGTTCAATTAACATTTGAGGAGAAATACTACCGTCAGATCAATGGTGTAAGGTCTACAACGAATTAAAGCAAAACTTTACAACCACAAGTGTTTTTCGTCACGGCTGTCCACTTACCCCTTTTCATTTAATTATTTAATTGATGCAATTATGAACAAAAATCTTCCACACATTCAGGATGCAGGTGTTGAAGTTGTCCCGGGCGGTAAACTAGTCGATCTTTACTATGCAGACGGTATCCTAATATTATTCGACGATCGAGATGCTGCTCAGGTCACCTTGAATAGATTAGCAGACGTTCGTACGTCTCTCGGTATAAAATTCGAACCCTCTAAATGTAAGATACTTTTACAGGATCACCCACTCCTCACTCCAACGCTGCAACTGCAGAATGAATATCTAGACATATTTGAAAAGTTTACATATCTTAGGCAATATGGCTGACAAGGTGAGAACGAGAAGCGCGAAAGCTACAGTAGCCTTCACTATCCTTCGCCATTTATCGAGAAACGCGAGTATTTCACTCTGCTTTAAAGGTCGTGTTTACAATGCACCTGTACGCGCAGTTTTACTACACGCTATTGAAACTTGGCCTCTTAAAGTGAAGGATTTCAGACGCATACAGACATTTGACTATCGTTTTTTGAGAAGCATAGCACATATTGGTTACCAACAAAGAATAAACAACTTTGACATCCGTAGACGTATTTTTGGATCTACCAATAGATGCTCCTCGTTAGAAAAACAAATAAGGCTCCATCAACTTCGTAGGCTCGGTCGTTTTGCGTAGGCCCTCAAGTCGATTGTCCAGAAGAGCTCTGTTTTCCCATACAGCACCATATTGGCTTAAGAAACAAGGTGGGCAGATTTTGACATAGTAAAAACAGTTCAAGTCACTTACATCCAAATTGGGTAGAATAGGACCCAATCGTCTGTCTGGATAGTTCTTGATTAGAAACTCTTAGAGATATATTAACGAATCGAGCTCAGTAGCGATCTTGTTGCAGATGTCTAGTAAAATCATCTTCGTAACTTTATTTTGTTAGTAAGACAAAGTTAGCTGCGAGGTTTGTTTTGTTTATGACTTGGCCGTAATGGTGTTGAGGAGAGGTTTATTTTACCTCATTTCTGTGAGTAATCGTGATAAATATACTCATAGTGACTAGATTTTCTTTCGTTCTCTCTCTCTCTCTCGTAAATCTCACTAATAATTTGTATCTAACTCATTATTTCTATTGTTATTTATAAATCATTTTCGCTTCTTATGATTATATCGCAGTGAAACAGTAATCCTTTTTGTCGTTTGTATGGCTGAGCATTATGATCCAGATATCAAATTCAAGCTCGATTTAGAGAAAGATACTAGTTTATCCTTCTTAGACATCCGATTCACTCGATAAGAAAATGGTGATTTAACACTGGTCATACATAGAAAGTACAATTTCACCGGGCGATATATTTACTAAAACAGCAGTGTGCCAATATCTCACACACAAGATCGAGGAAGAACTGGCTTACCCGAGAAAACGTTTGGTGATGACCAAAAACATGGAGCGATTCATTGATTTCAACATCAGACCACGTCAGATTCGCACTCGAGAGGATACCATTAAGCAGATTCTCCTACACTTAATATTTAGAGTCGACGTACTGGCCTGAATAATTACACGGCGGTTAAGTATAATAACTAAGAGGAGTTTTTCCAGTGTAAATGTTAATATCATATTTAGCACACATAGAAGCATGATGTCGGGTGTCAAAGATCAATTGCCAATTCTCTCTAAATCATGCATAGTCCACAAATTCACATGTATGTGCGGTAGCACATATATTGAGCGTACGACGAAGCAATTGATGAACAGAATACAGCAACATTTACAGCAGAAAATGATTAAAAAAGGCTTGCCACCATCAGGAAGTCAGCTATTTCCTATCATATTTTGGAAACGGAGAACCTAGTCAATTTGATCAATTTCTCAATTCTACATAAAGCAAAATCAGAAAAACTATTATTTATTGATGACGCCCTTTATATAAAGCAACATACACCTGATCTAAATATTCAAAAGTTTCATCAACATGATATTCTTATCGACTGGCCAAGAATAACAAAATTCAACAACAATTTACTAGTATTCAGGCAAGACCTAACAGGCCCTCGACTAGAATCAACAAACATTCAATCGTATTGGCAACAAACCAAAGTGGAAATAACAGAGGCGCATACGGTGACAGAAGTTTCCAAACAATATGAGCGTTCAACAATGCATTCCAAACTGGCGCTGTCACCATGTGCAGAACACATTTGCGCAACAAGGTGAAACGATAAACTACACTGGGAAAAATAGCACTCGTACATGTAACAGCGAACAATGCGCACAAACGGTTAATTCTCAAGCCATCAAAACAATAATGACCAGATCTCAGACATCACTTTGCAAAACAGCGAAAATGACCTTGACATGCAAACAGGCACACACAAACACAAACTCATACACACTAACCAATTAGCCAAAACAAGAAATAGAAGTAAAAACGAGTCAGTTTTGTTACCAATAGCATAATCAATTGAAAACCCAGAATGTATATAAATGAATGATTGTAGAGCGATGTTTAGTATTCACTAAATAAATCGCCTTTATCGACTTTGTTATTAATATGTTTTTTCTTCCTAATATGAAATATGCTGTGTAATATTCGAAGACAATGAGCATAATAAATATGTTTTATATATATATATATAAAACTTTAATATGACCATTGCCTTCGAATATTACACAGTATATTTCTAATTAGGAAGAAATTGCCAATCCGATTGAATGTTTGTTGATTCTAGTCGAGGGCCTGTTTGGTCTTGCCTGAATACTAGTAAATTGTTGTTGAATTTTGTTATTCTTGGCCAGTCGATTAGAATATCATGTTGATGAAACTTTTGAATATTTAGGTCAGGTGCTTGTTGTTTTATATAAAGGGCTTCATAAATAAATAATAATTTTTCTGATTTTGTTTTATGTAGAATTGTGAAATTGGTCGAATTGACAGGGTGCCCCGTTGCCAATATATTATCGGAAATAACTGATTTTCCTGACGGTGTCAAGCCTTTGTTAATCAATTTCTGTGGCAAATGTTGCTGGATTCTGCTTATCAATTGCTTCTTCATACGTCCGATATATGTGCTACCGCACATACATGAGAATTTGTAGACTATGAATGATTTGGAAAGAATTGGCAATTGATCTTTGGCATCCAACCTCATGATTCTCTGTGTACTAAATTTCATATTAACTTTAACACTGGGAAAGTTCTCCTTAGTTATTCTATTCAGCCGCCGTGCAATTATTGAGGCTGGTACGTCGCCTCTAAATGTTAAGTTTAGGAAAACTTGCTTGACGGTATCCTCTCTAGTACGAATCTGCCGTGGTCTGATGTTGACATCAATGAATCGCTCTGGGTAGTTGTTCATTAGCAAAATTTTCCTGAGGTAGCCCAGTTCTTCCTCAATCTTGTGTTCAGCGCAGATCTTCCTGATTCTGTTTGATAGGTTGTTTACTAAGTTTCTTTTGTAGGATTTTGGCACACTGCTGTTGTAGTGAATATATTGCCCGATGATAGTGGATTTTATATATATATGGCCAGTGTCAAATCCCCGTTTTCTTCTCGAGTGAGTTTGATGTCAAGGAAGGGAAAACTGTCGTCTTTCTCTACCTCGATAGTGAATTTGATGTCTGGATCGGCTCCATTTGCTTGTTTGAGGATTTCGGAAGGGTCTGCTGCTTCTGAGATGAACAACAAGATATCATCTACATACATTTTGAAGAGTGCGCACTGGCCAATTATACATTTTAGGCTCGTTTTTTCAAGATGATACATGTATACATCTGCCACGAGGGGTGCAATGCAGCTTCCCATAGCTACACCATTGATCTGGCGGTAGTTTATCCCATCACATGTAAATTGCACGCTTTTCGTAAATGCTAATATAAGGCCTTTGATGTCATTGGTGTCTATAGGGAAATCAGAAAAACTCATTTTTGATAAGGTCACACAAGATCTCCGTTGTCTTATCCAGTGATATGTTTGTACAGTGATGAGACGTCAAGGAGACCATTTTATTTGTAGAATGTCTCTTCAGTTCATTTGCTAGTTCGAATGAGTCCTTGATAGTGTTTGCGTTTATTAGGCGTCGTATCGGTTGAAGCATTTTGCAGAGAAACTTGGCTGTTTTATGTTGTGGAGCGTTGATCATTGATATGATAGGCCGCATCAAGGGAGCTCCTGTGGATGTCTCGGCTTTATAACTTTTTGGTTTGCCGTACAATCTTGCGGTGTTTGTTCCGACGGGTTTTGCCTTTTGGATGTCTTCTTTATATAAAACAACAAGCATCTGACATAAATATTCAAAAGTTTCATCAACATGATATTCTAATCGACTGACCAAGAATAAAATTCAACAACAATTTACTAGTATCCAGGCAAGAACCAACAGGCCTTGACTAGAATCAACATTCAATCGGATTGGCAACAAACTGAAGAGGAAATAACAGAGACGCATACGGTGACAGCAGTTTCTAAACAATATGAGCGTTCAACACTGCAATCCACACTGGCGCTGTCACCATGTGCAGAACACATATTTGCGCAACAATGTGAAACGATAAACTACACTGGGAAAAATAGCACTCGTACATGTAACATCGAACAATGCGCACAAATGGTAAATTCTCAAGCCATCAAAACAATGACCAGATCTCAGACATCACTTTGCAATACAGCGAGATAGATCTTTACATGCAAACAGGCACACACACAAACACAAACGCATACACACATATCAATAAGCCAAAGCAAGAAATAGAAGTAAAAGCGAGTCAGGTTTGTTACATAGCATAATCAATTGAAAACGCAGAATGTATATAAATGAATTATTGTAGAGCGATGTTTAGTATTCACGAAATAAATGGTCTTTATCCAGTTTGCCATTAATGTGTTATTTCTTCCAATTATATATATATATATATATATATATATATATATATATATATATATATATATATATAGTAGATGAGGTGCAGCTTTTGTTAATAGAACATATTTGTTTTTAATTTTTGAAGAAATTTAAGATTATATTTTAGTAAATTTTTTTATACTACAAAATTATAAAATACTTGCATATTTTAATTTTCTCAGGTAACACAACACTTATTCCATGGAATAAAATTTATTAATAAATCTTATTTCTACCAGTATCTACAGCCATTATTCTGGATTCGTTAATATATTCGTTCAACCAATCACAACTGTTCACTTTGCGTGACCAATCTCTTCTTCGCTTTGTCTCTCTTTAGTTTACGCAATTTAGACCCCTCTTTTTGCGTAACGTCATGTGGTGTGCCATCGCTATCATTGTAATTTTGTGGAAAGTAGGCTATTTTTGAAGACCTGTCAGTTTCGTCATTGTTCCAGTCCAATTTAATTTATTTTTGGATTACTTTCTGTACGTTTATGCAGGAGTTCAGCTTATTAATTGCAATAGCTTCAAGAGACAGAAGCATCTTTTTAGCTTTTGCCTTGTACAAAAGTGAAAAATTGTGACTACTAACAGCATGACCTGTGATTTTTGTGCTGCTAGTAGTAACAATTTTTCAGTTTTGTACAAGGCAAAAACGGAAGAAATGCTTCTGGCTTTTGAAGCTATTGCCATTAATAAGCTGAACCCCTGCTCAAACGTGCAGAACGTAATTCAAAAGGAAGTTAAATTGAACTGGAACAATGACATAACTGGCAGGCCTTCAAAAATAGCCTACTGTCCGCAAAATACGACACATCCGTCAATTACGGACACATTTACAATGAAAGCGATGGCACACCACAAGACGTTACGCAAAAGTAGGGTCTAAATTGCGTAAGCCAAAGAGAGACAGCGAAGAGGGGATTGGTTACGACAAATGTACATTTGGGATTGGATGAGCGAATATATTAACGAATCCAGAATAATGGCTGTAGATACTGGTAGAAATAAGATTTATTAATAAATGTTATTCCATGCAATAAGCGCTGTTTTTTCATACTTTAAAAAATGGTGAAACTAGCGATATATATATATATATATATATATATATAATCTACTAACGATGTAATCCGTTAATTGTGATGAAACCTGAGAAACTAAAAATTTTCTACTCTTAGTAAGTAAATGCCTGATTATTAAATTGTTTTTGGCGATTTTAACTTTCTTGAGGCCAGCTAGCGCAATTTAGCATCAGAAAATCATCCGATGCTCTATACCGACAATTAAGCCATTGTTGAAAGCACTTGCCTTCACTTCCTCCAAAGTCAATCGGGAGTCAAACATTGTTCTACAAGTCACATTCCAGTAGAGTTTTCTCTAGTCACATCTAATCTTATTTAATTAAACGAAGCACTGCTTCAACGTTGCTGACAGTAATTTACTCGTAAAAGTTCCATCCGTATTATTAATAATGTATAATTGCTAGAGACCACCATACTCCCAGACACAAAATCCTACTTTTGATTAGCTTTAACTATTGAAATATCAGGATAGACCACTTCCGTTGCCAAACACATTTTAAAACATTAAGAAGAATAATAATACATACTTATTTATAACTATCATTGATTCAATTTCAACATAGTAATTTTTTGTCTTTAGGTCGGATATAAAAAGCTTATTAAAGAAACGGAAAGCAGAGAATGGAAAATAACCAAATGACTTACTTCACATATTCTGACAATTACTTTGGCATTGATGATATTTTGATGGGTGAAATACAAATCCAAAAGTAGCTTAAAATATATTTACTTTAAAATACCTTTAATATATCTACTTGCAAGTCCTCAGATAGCAATTTACATGACCAAATTGTGTTAATGAATTGCATCGGAAGCCATTGCTCTTCAACATGACTTTCAATTCGCGAATAAAGCATTTCGTTATGCAAAACAGCCTTAAATGACAATCAATATAAATACTTGAAGTCCATTTGTTGCATGAATCGAAATTTTTGGATTGTCAACTTCTAAAGCCAATTGCAGAGGTTCCAATATCTTTCCTCGTTTTTTGTATATATCAGTATTGTCTCCGTTTGCTATTTCATCTAACAAACGTAGAGCAAAATTTGCCGAATTCTTAATATATTCATATTTGTGAGCGGTACACGTGTTGCATATTTGTCTAAACGATGTGGCCAGAGAGGATTCGTTTATACTCATAATAATTCAGACTCTGCAACGAGGCACAATATATAATAGAACATGTAAATATTATAAATCTAGTAGTAGTCTCCATAAAGTAGCAGATAAAATATTTAATACTAAAAATAGACATAGTATTTAATTAAATTATATTTTACGCATTTTATAAAATAGTATTAATAAATACGAAATTTTAATAAGTATTTAGTTTATTTTACTAATATATCTAAAAGCTTACAGACGACCATTTTTATATTGCGAAAGTCCATTCAAAAAAACAAGAGGTGTTTAATAAAACGATTTACGTGTAAACGCACGAGCATGAAGTAAATGCCATACGATATTAAAAAAGTCAGTTAGGAGCCATGGATAGCTGAGTTAGTACTGTTGTGAGCCCTTCTTAGGAACAGTATTGCGTTCTCAATCAAACACCGAGAAAGTCTGTTTGTGTAGCAATGTCAAGAAATACTCCTAGACACTTGAGACTAGCTCTGGTTGGTTGGGTTGTTGTTCCATCTGTTGTGTCGTTGACATTCGTGTCGAGTGAGTAGCTGAGTAATCTCGTTGAAGATCTGCAGTAACTGAAGATATTGCTCCGTCTCACTAGTTGTGCAGTAACTAGATTGGCGTAACTGAAATTGCCAATGATTAGCATAGTTGACGATAGCAGAGAGCACGCACACGTAGCGCATACCAGAAGGCAAGTGCGAAAACTGACTGGCATTGTAAATTTAGCGTGCTTAAATAGCCTTAATTTGACAGATCGCATGCCATTGGTAAACAGCAAATTTCGCTTGTTTCTAATTGGTACTGCGTAAAATAAATTTGAATTTCATTTACGTAATATGTCGGCGAATTGTTCTTGAGCTATTACATCACTTTCTTCTCTGAAAAAAACATTGCTCCCGGCGAGGCTTGAAAAGAAATACATGGCAGAGTTCGAAGCAAGTTAAGCAAGTGGTTATTTGTCTGCCCATAGCTATAAAAAATGTCCCGTAAATGCTGGGCTGAAGTATTTCTTGTCGGTTGCTTCAGCAATGATATGATGCCAAATAACCACTAGGAATTGCCACACAAAATGTTATTGGTCATACCGAGTTAGGCAAAATAGAGCAGCGTAAGGTTTGGGAGCCGCAGAGTGAGGATTTCAAGGTAGATAGCCACTGAAGTTGCCAGGTCTAAGTTAAAGCCTGGGCAGGCTGGATCGCCGTCAATGTGTTTGAATACGACCAAAGGAACTAGTGTGTGCTCGATGTTGTGGTCGAGATATTCGTTGAGTTTTTACGGTGCAATTGATGAAGTTGAGATATGCATTGAAAGTGGCCTGTACCATGATATGAAGCTGATAACTACTTTATGTTGCTACACAAATGCGCTAGGTCTAAGGAGTTGTTCATACCAAAATAGGCAGTGTTAGCTCAGGTGTTAGCCATACGTAACAAAGTAAAAATATCTACATGGAAATCGAAAGGTACCTGCATAAAAAATGTACTCGAACATTGCAAAGAGATGGCATAATACCAAAGAACTGTTAAAAAGTGCTACAAGATTGTTAGCAAAGAACAGCTGGTTATACCACGTGAGACAAGTGAGTGTGAGAAAAGTAAAACGAATCATGTGGATTCATAGGTCACGATGCGTGACATAGGGCGCAAGTGGTGCACGTAAAGTTGCAAATTTGATGCGTAGAATAACGAAAAATTCATATTAAAAAATCATAAGTTACGCGTTACGCAAAGCAAGCTATTGCTAGTTTGAGATTTTAGGCAGATGGAGCCTGAGACGTGTGTAGTGAAGTGCACTATATATCAGCGGTATAAACCACAAAATAGTGTAATGATATCCCCGATTGCTTACAATGCCACTGCACGGAACCAATTTCTGCATATTGACTTGGTAGGTCTATTGATAATGGGTCGTGACAGGGTAGCTTATGTGTTTTCAATTGATGATAACTTTAACCTAATATTCGAGTTTTTATTATTGAAGAAAATCACAACAGAATAGAATATAAAATGCTTAGAAGAACGCTGGCTCGGTTGATTTGGTGCATCACAAGTTATTGTTACCGACTAGTGTGCACACTTTGAGTCGAGAGAATTTAATCAATGGTGAAAGAAAATGCACATTAAAAATCCTGCGGCGCTACTTACGACCCGCAGACCAACGTGACAGGTGAGCGAGCACACCAGACGATAAAAGAGATATTACGATGCTGGCTTCACGAGACCCCGATATCCTTGAATGCAAAATCCAATTTGGTATAGCAGGCCATGCGATTTACATTATCAAGAGCTACAGAATTTACTCCGCAGCCGTGGTCTATGTAGGATATATTTGTCTGTTGTGTGAGCGCTGCACCATAGCAGATAGACGGTAGCGTCTAATACAGCTAACAGTATATGTGGACGCCACTAAGCGACGATCATATGGCAGAAAACCTACAGAAACTAGCTTAAGTTTTGTTGAGTGTTTTATAATCTAAAAGATCATGCTCGCTGCACAAAAAGCTGACAATTATGGTCCATATTGTGGGGAATAGTACACGCAGAGCACAATAGATTTAGTATTAACATGCCCGATGGACACGATCTGTCGTAATTGGTTGTTTAAAAAGGGTTCCAAGGCAGACATTTGAGAGCAAAGATCTAACAGTATCATCAAGAAGGCTGCGAATGCTTAAATGATCTTATGAAAGGTTGATGTGAATACAACAGGATGTCCTCGGAAAAGTGCACGTATTAAGATGAAATTGTCAAGGCAAGAATGGAAGCAGCTTTAGAGCCGCAAAAGTGAATAGGAAATATTAACTATTTGTAATTTTCAAATTGAATAAACTTTATGACTTATTACGCTGTGAAACGATTTAAATATGTTCAAGATTTGAACTCAAATGTGAATTATTAGAAGACCTTTTTCGTGCAGAGGTGGAGGCTATTCTGTTTATCAATTTTTTTTAAATTAGGAACAATTCTATGGTATAGAACATCTTCACATTGGCAAATAATCATATTCTGAGTTGTTGACTCTCCACCATTTGTGTTCGCGGTTTGTTGCTTTGTACTATCAATTTTGCAAAGATCCTATTTATCTTCGTTTTGACTGGATGCGGATTCGTGCATTTCTTTAGAAGGCGTCAACACCTTTCATTCTAACCACTGTAAATGAAGTACGATATAATCTTCGTTGACTGACGACGCTTTGGATTGGTCTTTACCAAACCATTCTTAAGTTTCTAATCACACGTACACATGAAGATACTCATAAAAGCAGATTTAAGCAAATTTAAAATAAGCTAAACGGGAAGAGGTGGCTCATTACCATAAAAATTCTGGCATGACTTTTGACGGATACAAGTTATTCAGTCTGGAAATGGTAGCATGAAAATTGCCGAGTATAAATGGACACTGCCATCATCCCCTTTTATGTCAATACTCGAATTTAGTCTGACTGCGCAGTAACTTTTATTGTTAAATGTGTTTGACGAAATGAGAGCAAGAGTGCCAGACGTGAAAGACAGGTTTCGGGCTGCTGAAGGAATCTTTGGCTACAGACTCTGCGCAGATAGTGCTCATCAGCCTTGTTTGGCAGACTATCTAAGAGAAGGAAAACTCCGAATGGACAAGCTAGTGTTCTTTTACTGTCCACATATAACCAAGAACGACTTATGGTTATATTGTTGTGAAACATTAGTCACTTTGGGCATTTGTTTAGCTGTGCATGATGATGATAATGATAACTTTATGCGTGAAACTCATATAAATAAATCATTAATAATAAAGCATTTTTGTCAAACAAAATAACACAATCTTGTGGATTGGAAAACTTAAAATGAATATTATCGTTGGAAATTAACACTCTGGCCGTCTAGTTAGGGATAATCTTGTCTAGGCTAGACCACACTTTTATAGTAAATTCTTCGGTAATCTGCATAATCGAGCCAACCAATATTGATGTCGACAATCTCCACCCGCACAATCAATGTTTGCTTAATTGTTGTAACGTACAAAATGCAATATCGTACTCATAAGTCACAATTTTGCAATCACTGAACAGATAAATAATATTAGATGTTAATCGATCCAATTGAAAACTATGTATAAAATGTTACAAATAATTGTATAGTAGGTAAAATGAATTATAAAATTTTTTTAAAGATAAATAACAAAGACATAAAACATTCGATTAGAGCGCAGCTATAATTCATTTACAAATATAGAACTAGGAAACAGTTAAATTAGAAATAGAATGATTTAAAATTATGCAATATACGAAAAACTGAAAATTTTAGCTTACTATGTATATTAAGTCACGATTTATTGAGTTATTCACATAATACATAACGAAGAAACAAACCGCAGTTTATATGCACGTACGTTTACCTAAAAAATGGTTTCATTTTCAAAATTTTATAGATATGTAGCATCACATACTTGTCTTATATTTGCACAGATCAATAAAGAAGATATCATATTAGGATGCACATTTATCAACATTTCTGGCAATTTGTTGCTTAATTAATATATTTCTTAAAAATTTTATAGTCTCAAAACATTACTGGGCAAGATGCCCATTGATACCAAGGCACGCATCAAATGGTGTTTGTCCAAACTAATTATGTATTAACCCGGATTAGAACCCCATGAGGCCATCACGTTTATGTTGCTAGTTCCCACCAGATACGGCGCAATATCCTTCGCACAGAGTGGCCTGGATGAAAGAATTCATGCTCTATAAAGTTCGGCTATTATGGCAAACAAAGTGGCAGCTGAGACTCCACGCATGGGTCCGGTTATAACATTTCTTTCTTGAATTTTTCGCGGCATAATCGACAAGTCCGCGACAGACGGCAACAGCAAGTAGCGTTGAAGCAAAGGCAATATATAAGGACACCAGCTTCGATGATTACATCATCTAAGGAGCAGCAAAATAAATACAGTGCACCTAGAGTACGGCTAGTTCATTATGGAAATAGGGTCCACCATCTCACAATAAGGTTAGTCGAGATCATGCAAAAAATATTAATCTTTTGAAGTTTATATTTGTAGATCGAGAGAAGACCAGCAGAGTAACCTAAAAGTGTTGAGAATCAGATGGCCTTCGAAAAAACGAAGTATGGGAAAAGTTGCTAAATGTAAAATTTTTTATTAAAGTTACATTTTTAGAAATCTTCGAATAACAGCGCAATTGTTTACAAGACCTGATATATCGTTATTATCAATGGCTTGGTCGTTGAACAACGAAAACGTACAAGAGCAAATCTGTGCTAGGCATCGGGTGCGTCTATGTTGGCTGCAGGCGAATGAGGCGCGAATTTATTAATAAATGAAAATATCTATCATACATCTTTTGTTGTAGCAAATACTCAAACAACCTTATTGAGAATTGATTTCATTAGAAAATTGGTTAAGACGATATATTACCAAAATAAACGTATGTGCATATCAAGGTCGGAAAGCATAAATTCCATAAAGTCTATATGTACACCTGGGGTGCAGCAGGAGACCAGTTGTCTACCCGGGTGGTTAAAAATCCTTAAAACCCAATACAACATCATATTCCAACTACCTGTTTGCGGCGAATGTCCAGAGTCGATGGTCAACCGCTTCAAGCTATCCCTAGACCTAAATGAAAGTAAAGAACCACCAAAATTATATGGTGTTCCACTATAGAAATTAGCAGCAGCGATTCCAGCAGCCGAAGAGATGATAGATGTCGGCGTTTTTGAATCATCATAGTCTGCTTTTCGAGCTCCAATGGGTCATGTTACGAAAAAGGATGGTTTGCTCCGAACGGTGGTTGATTCCTGGCAACTAAGCTCAGTGATTAAACCTGACCCGTATGCTATGCCGGCTCAGGGTGATCCGTTCCTACAGCTAGCGGAAAGCAAATGGTTTGCCAGGCTTGATCTTAAACATAGATTTCGGAAAACTGGCTTGCGGCCAGAAGACGATGGAAGTTAGCGGTGCAGGTACCCCAAGGTCCTTTCCAATTTACTCGGGCAACATTTTGTATTGGCGCATCGAAAGTATTTCAAATAATTGTGGACTTTCTCGTGTCCGACTTACCTTGTACAACAGCTTACGTGAACGATGTTATTATATGAGTAACGACTGAACACGAATTACGTATTAGGCTTCAGAAGATGTTGGCCAAAGCTGTAAAATGGCGATTACATTATAATCCAGAAAATCGTTCAAATACGTTGGTAAGTGCGGTTTCTGGGTTACTCAGTCTCAGCGGAGGCATGTATGACGATAGTTTCGATTGTACAGCATATCAAGGACTATCCGGTGCCTACCAATAGAAAACAATTGCACGTGTCTATTGGTACGGTAAATTTTTATAGACCATCTCTCATAAGGATGGCTGTTACGCAACAATCCTTTAATTAGTTAACTTGTGCCAAGATACTGTTTCTTTGGTCGGAGGAGGCTCAAGAAGCGTTTATCCTATGCAAGCACAAATTAGTTGACGCAACAGTTTTAACTTTTCCGGTAGGCAGTATGTCAATTGTTAGAGATGTGTCGTTACATATGGCATAGAATCAGTGCTACAAGCAGACGGACATCCTACACACACTCACTACGGCGGAACAAAACTATACCGTCACAGAAAAGTAATTAATTACGAAAGTTTAGGTATTATATCATCACTGGACATATAGAAGTCTTTACGGACCACGAAACACTAGTGCATTGGAATTCACTGGGTATTGAGAAGAAACGGGCGTAACGAGCCATAGAAGAGCTGGAAGAATACGATATATCAATTCATCGTAGAGCCGGTATCGAAAATGCGCTCAACAGTATTTACGCTGTGTGGGTTTCGCCACTTATCAAATTCTCTGAAGAACATGAAAATAATGTCGCATACCAGTTAAAGAATGACACAGTGATGTCCGCAATATATAAAACTTTGAGCCGACAAAACGGCCTATTGGTGCAAAAAGAAGAACAAGCAGTGAAATTCTTTGTGCTGGAGTCTATAAAAACAGAATTGAAAGCCTTTTGTTATAAAACCGTGGGATATTCTGGCACCGGGCGACTCACTGAAACATTGCAGTCACGATTGTATTGGCTTGACATGTCGAAAGAAATTTGTAGCTATTGTCAACAGTGCAATACATGCCAAAGTTGTAAGCCACAAAAGAGAGAAAAGGTCACTTCGATTGCTTTCAATGCAACTGTGCAAACAAGTTTCTGCATATTGACCTGGTAGGTCCTTTGCCGGTAGCTTATGGCGGGGTCGCCTGTATTTCTAAGGTCGATAATTTTACCCAATGGGTCGAGTTGGTACCACTGAAGAAAATCACAACAGAAGAGATTATAACGTACTTTGAAGAGCGATTGATTAGTTGATTTGTTACAACACAAGTTATTGTTACCGAATAAAGTGCACAGTTAGAGTCGTGAGAATTTAATCAGTGGTACAAAGACATTGACATTAAACATTCCTACACAGTCACTTATCACTCGCTGACAAACGTGACGGCTGAGCGAGCGCACCGAAAGTTGAAAGATGTATTGCAATGTTGGTGCCACGAGTGCACGAAAAAAGATAGAGAGGCAAATTACGATTGGTCGAGCGGGTAATGCGCTTTACAGTATCAACAGCTACAGGATTCGCTCTCACGACCGTGGTCTATTAGTTTGCCAGGTGACCTCGTAATCCAAGGATCCCATGAACACTGCACCATAACGGATATTCACGAGTGCCTAAAACAGTTAATTGAATATGGAAGCGCCACACAGCGAAAATCCTACGCAAGACGACCTACATGCATTCACCTAAGTATCGGCGACTGTGTCATGGTCGCAAAGGTCGAGCCCATGGCACTGCAGGCTGTCAATGATGGGCCATTTTGCACAGAAAACGTAAGACTCAGAGCACAATAAAGTTGTCTTAACATGACCGATAGACCACGAGCTGTCGCACTTGATCGTTTAAGCAGGATGCCTGTACCGACTCCTGGGGCCGAGAAGGCGTAGCAATAGCCACCCTTGAAACTAAGAACGCACAAAAAGTCCTAAATAGAGCTGGCCTGAATTCAACAGAAAGTTCTCATAGAAGCGCCCGTATTATGATGAAGCAGTAAACACAATGATGGAAGCAGACTTCGAGCCGCAGAAGTGAACATGAAATAAATATTTGTAATTTTGTTTTACTAAATCGATGCTCTTTATACTAGCAAAATCCTATATATTGATAAAAAATAAAGCGTGTGTGAAAATAACAATATTGCATCTGATTAATTGGAAATTTTAGTTAGAGGATTGACTACACAAATAAAGAACTTGAATGCGGAAATAGGATAATTATGTCTCTGCTGGATTATCATAACTAATAAATTCTGAGGGAATCTGCATAAACGACTCAAACAATATAGGTGGAAGCAACAATATACATATGAATTTTAGGATTATTTGATAATATGTTTAGCTTTATTAGCACTCATCTGTCCTTAACACATCTGAAAATTCACTTCTTATGTCTCTCAGTAGAGCATGCGCCATTTATGATCGCACCCTGGTCCATGACCACATATTTTAACTTGATTTCATAAATATTACTGATAACCGCAACATATTAAAGTCCGTCCTACGATCGATTATTAACGTCTTGGTTATTTAAACATAGTCTTCAACCCTAATTCTAATAAATATCTATCCAGTATTACGTTGTTTCTTGAGAAATAAGAGTATCTTGGATTAATTGGGCAGATAATTTTCAGATCATCTGCGGAGTTGTAGATTTTTTCATCTAGGACATTAATCTGCAATAATGCAAATATTATTTTAAATAATACCACATGCAAACTAAAAATCTACATTGCATTTTATTTGCTTGATTAACCGTTCTTTTTTTATAAAATTAAAATTTAGTTAGTCCGAAAACAACTGGATTGTATTTAAAAAGATAATTCGCCTTCAAGATAGAATAAAAAGAAGTGGAGTCGAACGTTTTTGAGATATAAATGACGACAATCAGCTTGTCCATTTTTTCTTAACAAGGGTTATCATATACTCCAACATAGATAGATTAATCGTGCTAATAGGACGTTCTTTTATAAATAAATATTGGCTTGAATAAAAGTCAAGCAATAAAGTATAGTTCAGATAGTCTTGTATTAATCGCTTAAGTGTCATCGAAAATAAAAGTATATTTGAGATTAATCATTAACAATTGGCATCAACTGGTTTGCTAACATTGAAAAATCACTCCACAGTAATTGTTAGGATGCTTAAACAGTCATTGGTGTTTCGAGCGCGATAACAATTATTTCTACAAATTAAGGATGCGATCTTGATTATTCCCAATAATTATATACATTTGCAATACAATCAAACATTGTATAATGTAGAAAAGTAGACCGGTTTCGTCCTCTTTGGGAACTCGTCAAAAACTGTTCAAAATTTCACGCCCACTTTGCTCCAACGTGGGCAAGTCTGCTTCGGAATTTTTGGTCCTAACCACTGTGCAGCTCTGAAGCACACTAGACACAATTACAATTTATATACTAACTGATGTATTTTTGGACAGCTTTTTTCAGGTAGAGCTTATATGGCATCACTTTAGACATAAAATTCCAACTGGCCTCCATAAACATTTCGTTATAGAAAAAATAACACTAACCATGAAAAAGGTTCTCAATTGAACATTAATATAATTAAACACTCATTTGTTTCGCGGGTCATCATAGCAATTATTTAAATAATGTTTATGACTTTGATACAGACACCAACTTCATTATATATAAATTTGGCAGTTATAACTAAGCATTGTATAATTTTTAAAAGGATTTTTAGCCAGTACACCGGTTTCTTCCTTTTATGGAACTATATAAGTAATGTTCAGAATTAACCTTAGGTAGTGTTTGAACATCTGCAAATTTTATTCTAAATTTCTGATTCTAACAACTGAAACAGTGCCGCACACTACACACAATTTTAAGTTATATAATAAATAATTTATTCTTTGTTAGACTTTCCTTTAGATGGAGCCTAAATGGCATCGATTTAGATGCCTAAATTTGCAATTAGCCGCTTCATATATGCAGATATAGAACTGCCACTACGCTATCTGGTGAAGTTGTATCCAATTGGACATTTGTATGAATAAACGAACATTGGTTTCGAGTTTTGTGGTAACAATTATTTAAATCCAGAAATTTTGTTCATATCCATATGACTTCATTTAAATAATTATTATTACGCCCGCATAATAAATGATCGTTTAATTATACAAATGTGTATTTAGATACAACTTCACTAGATAGCGTGGTGTCAGTTCTATAAATCTAGATTTCACCTATTAATTATATTGCCATATTTCTTTTAAGCGTGCAAATTTTTAACGCAACACATGATTGCAATGCTGTAAGGAAATAGTCAAATAAGAGATTTACTTCAACTGCGCCAGTTTCAGATTTAATCTCTTTAATTTTCTGTCTTCTTAATTCAGAGTAACAGTTTTTTAAAGATCTCTTTCATTGGAATGGGACACTTATGTAAAATATATTTAAATTTGCCTTAACGTATTATGTATATATGAACAGCAATATGACAGGAGCGCTACATTAACCTTTTTAATGGATCGAAATCGCGGCCATATTGCAGCTCAATTCAATTGAACCATGCATATTTATTGACTGATGCTAGACAAACAAGTAAGCACGCAGTCGCACCTGACCTTTAATCCATTACGTTCTACTTGCACTTATATAACCACAAAGCATTTGCCATGCCTCAGACTCTGCCATTTTGCTATTGCGCTCTCGGTAGACTTGTTTTCATTGTTTGTGGTCAAGCTTGCTTCCTTTATAGCGTATATTTTACACGCTGATTCACAAGTCCAGCCTTCTCTCAGTCACATCAACTTTTGCTGCTGCGCTTTGACATAAGCGTGATCGCTTAATTTTTTAATCGGATTCAGGCAGCTTATAGTTTTTTGGTGTTATCGCAAATCATTAGCAAGACTTGTAAGGCCTCAAAATAAAAATGGCCACATCCTGCTAATTATATTATACGGATTGACGCGCATCTACACAGAAAATATTTAACTAACGTACAGAATGCATATAGTAGAGATCTAGTATTACTTGTAGATATCCGCCTCTGTTTCGGTTTTATCTATATTCACGGCTTTAAACGATGAATGCCCATGATTTTCCTAAGTGAATATGTGAAGTGCGTAACTCATGAAGTTGCGGTATGCATGGTAATTGCCTATACTATGATATAAAACCAGTGACAATTTATTGTTGCTATAGAATGCATTAACTCTAAATAACTAGTCAGATCAAATTTAACAAGTGTGGATCCTGCTTTAAGCCATATGATGCATCTGTATTGTATATAACTATACAGCATGAAAATCGAATGTGAATAGTAAATTAAATATCCTCGATCCTTGCCGCATAAATGACGTAATACCAAAGAAC
This sequence comes from Eudiplozoon nipponicum, assembly GCA_029291075.1. NCBI lineage: Eukaryota > Metazoa > Platyhelminthes > Monogenea > Mazocraeidea > Diplozoidae > Eudiplozoon > Eudiplozoon nipponicum. The sequence goes on along the minus strand of JAQBSW010010052.1, from coordinate 3,189 downwards.
TGTTAACTGACGCTACGCAAATGTTAGCTAAGATCATCTGGTTATACCACGCATGACAAGTGAATAAAAAAGGAAATCATGTGGAACCATATGTTGTGATCTAGTCACATGAAATGGAGCGCAAGTGGTGCGCAAATAATAACGTGCCATACGAAGAATAATGAAAAAGTAATGAAGAAAATTCACTGCTTCACGTAATGCAAATTAATTTATTTCTTGGTTGAGATTGTAGGCATGTAGATCATGAAGCAAATGTAGGAGGATGAAAATCGCTAGGATCACGCGCTTCTATAGAAGGTTTCTATCTGTCTATGCTTATCCAAGTAGGTGACGCACCTTAAATGATAATGAAATATTTAGGATGTACAATCAAGACCGGGTAACGAGCGCGAAAAATAGGTTGCAGTTTTGAAACAGCTACATCGTTACGAACGAGAACTTTCTTGCAGCTATGGATCCGCGAACGATCGAAGACTAGATGAGGAGCATGTCTCGGCTGCTTGGCAGACGAGTTACTGAAATGAAAATGAAGGCAAGAAGCTTTGACTTTTGTGTTATCCTGTGCGGGTAGTAAACGTTGGAGCTGACTCGACAGACATAGGTGCATGCTATTAAAGACTTGCGACGAAGATGTTTGATTAGATCAGCATATGCAAGGGCGTATTGCAAGAAGTAATAAAGGTAATGCATCGACCCCGTTGCCATTAATATGCGAGGCTGCTTAAGCTGTTTTGAGTTCATTATGCATTCTCTCTACCAAAGCGTTACACGAGGCATGGTAGGCAGTATTCTGTCGTAAAGTGCAAAGCATGAACCGCAAGATCGAATGAGAAGCAAGTACCCCTATCAGTAATTACTTCGTTTTGAATTCAACAATGTACTTTCCTTGCAGAGGTAAAAGCATTACAGACTTAATTTGCAGAAATGATGTCGAGAAATTACTTGAAGGCCACTGTGTGATTCTATAAATGAAGTAGAAGGTAGCTAAAACATTGAACTTGAGTCAGATGAACTAGATCAAAGCACATACACGTAGATCTGGTAACCTTACCTGCTGTGAACAATATGTGATATCTACTGTCAATACGGGATCTCACAACTCGATGGTATGAGGCCATACCATTGCCAAACATAAAGGAAGAAACTGTCAGTTATGCTTTAGAGCTCAATTGGTTCGCTCGGTTCGGTGCTCCAGCTGAAGTGACAACCAATCGTAGCGCACAGTTCCTCGGCAAAGAGTTCGCAGCCCTACTGCAATACTATGGTGTCAAATACTCCATGGCCGCGGCTCGCAATCTGAGAGCAATTGGTTTCGTCGAAAGGCCACACCGAGAACTGAAAGCGGCGCTCAAGGCTAGCCCAGAAGAAAATTGGTGTGCGGCTTTACCTAAAGTACTCCTATCAATGCGTACAAGACTTCGTGAGCCGATCAAATGTAGTTCCGCTGAAATGGTTGTTTTGTCCACCTATGTTGGATGGTCCATGTACATGTATGTCTTCCGTGTATATTATTAGCGTATCGTCTAGACGAGCCTTAATTATGCCCAATTCTGCAGTTAAATTATTCATTTGAGAAGTCAATGCCTGAATCAACGTTTCCAACCCATCAGAAGACATATTAAATGTTGCACAAATGCTTTATTTTTACTCGATTATATATAGAATTTTGCTCGCACAACGAGCATCGATTTAATAAAACAAATTTACACATTAATTAATTTTCGTTCACTTCAGCTCGAAGTCTGCTTTTCTCATTGGGCTGACTGCTTCATTCTTATACGGACGCTTCTGCGAGGAGTTTCTGTTGAAATACTGTCTGCCCTAGATAAGACCCTTTGTTCATTATTTGTCTTAAAGGTGGCCATTGCCACATCTTCCCCCCCTCAGGAATCGGCTTTCGCACTCTGCTTAAACGATCCAGTGCAACAGCTCGTGGTCCATCGGGCAGGGTAAAAAAAACAGTATTATGCTCTGCGTCCACCCTCTCCACGCGATACGGCCCATCATTGACAGCCTGCAGTGCCATGGGCTCGACCTTCGCTACCATGACATAGTCGCCGACCTTTAGGCGAGTGCGTTTCGGTTGCTTTGCATAGCCTTGTCGCTGTGTGGCGCCTACATATTCAGTTAACTGTTTTAGTCGTTCCTGAATATCCGCTATGGTGCAACGCTCATGGGATCCTTGGATTACAGGTTCACCTGGCAGTCTTATGTGTCCTCCATAGACCATGGTCGTTGGAGCGAATCCTGTAGCTATTGAGACTGAAAAGCGCATGGCCCGCTCGACCAAATGTAATTTGTCTCTCCACGTTCCCGGGCTCTCGTGGCACCAACATCGCAGTACCTCCTTCATCGTCCTATGTGCGCGCTCAGCTGTCGCATTGGTTTGCGGGTGATAAGTGGCTGTGCGGGAATGCTTTATGTCAAGGTCTTTGCACCACTGATTAAATTCTTTCGACTCAAACTGTGCGCCTTGATCGGTAACAATAACTTGTAGTGCACCAAATCGACTGAGCCATCGCTCTTCTAAGCACGTTATAATCTTTTCTGTTGTGATCTTCTTCAGTGTTACAAACTCGACCCATCAGGTAAACTTATCGACCATGGAAAACACATAGGACACCCCGCCACAAGCTACCGGCACTGGAACTACCAGGTCAATATGGAGAAACTCGTTCCGTGCGTTAGCATTAAAACAATCGGAGTGACAATTTCTCTTTTTTGTGGTTTACAACGTTGGCATGTAGTGCACTGTTGACAATAGCTACGAATTTCTTTGGACATACCAGGCCAATACAATCGTGACTGCAATGTCTCAATGAGCCGCCCAGCGCCGGGATGTCCTAACTTTTCATGCAAAAAGGCCATTAATTCTGTTCTTATAGATTCTAGCACAAACCATTGCACTGTTTGTCCTTCTTTCCGCACCAACAGGCCGTTCTGTAGACTCAACGTTTTATATGGTGCCAACACCACTGTGCCGTTTTTTATCTGATTGACTATTTCCTGACATGTAGCATCTCTTCCCTGTTCTTCAGAGACCTTTATAAGCGGCGAAACCCGAACAGCGGAAATTCTGCTGAGCGCATCAGCCACCGCATTCTCGATTCCTGCTCTATGATGAATTGATATATCGTACTCTTCTAGTTCTTCAATGGCTCGACGTACACGTTTCTTCTCAATACATAG
>JAQBSW010010051.1:0-26009 GCA_029291075.1 Eudiplozoon nipponicum | reverse complement strand
ATTCTATCTAGTGTTCTACTCCTATTTTCAAACATATTCTTTTGGCACTAAAAGGTTGAAACACTGCTAGGTGCTTCTCGATTATATCAGGAAAGTCATGTGCGACTGTTGGACGAGGTAAGAGGACTGTTCTAACTGCCGACACGTTAGACTTATTATTTATTGATGTCCCTACGCCTTCTGTGATAGTCCTAGCCTTGGGGTCTAATGCCAGCTTGAAATGTGTCAAGAAATCCATGCCAATGATATGGTCCTTGACATCGGCTACTAGAAAATTCCATAGGAAAGAAGATTTCTGGCCTAACTTTACAGACATTTCTTTCATCCCTTTTACTTCAATTGGACTACCATTCGCGGCCCATAGTTGATAATCAAATGTGGGGCAATCTGCTTCCCCCACGTCTGACCTAACTATGCTTACCTCCGCACCCGTGTCTATGAGAAATTCTAATCCAGATAATTCATCCTTAATAATGAACTTGTTGCTGGACACTCCGGCAATGTTTTCAAGATCCCCGCTTAGTGAGAATCGGACTCTTTTGCCTTTTATCTGGGTGCTATTTATACTAGTCGCCTCTTTTGCTTTGAGTATGCCTTTTAAAGGCATATCTGGGAGCCTTTGCAATGGAACCCCCCCTACGGCTCCTACTAGTGGGGGTTTTTCCCTTTTCCCGGTGACGGATTTCTCTCAGCCGGTTTTGTGCTTCCTTTCCATTTGGGTCCACCTAATCGCGGGTAATTATAATTTCCATCTTGGCACTTCGCACTGCGTCCATATTCGCCCTGTGCCTTACCCCATCCGCGTGGCCCTTCGAAGCGTTGACGCGAGTGACTCCTTCGGCGTCTAATATCCTGGACCTGACTCTGAAGTTGTGCGACATCACTACGCAAGCTAGCAACTTCCCTACATAAGAAACGCAAACTTTCTTGTGTGGTCAGGTGGTTTTCGGTATCTGCCCTGACTGGCTGCATCGTTACAGAATCTGCCATTACAGCATGTACTTGTGGTTCTTGCTGTTTATACACGCCGTCTAACCCTCTGAGTTTTGTCGGCCAATCTATGTTCATTGTGTCAAACACTTCCATTGTTGTTCTGAGCCTAACTGGTAACTCAGCTGTAAAAATGGAGTTGACTACATCACTAGATATATTCAACCTGGAAGCTTTCGTGCAAAGGCGTTCATGAAATTCGGACGGTAACTGACGTCCCATTTTTTCTAAGCGTAATAATTCGCACATTTGCGCTGTTCTTCCAGGCTGATATCTCTGTTGAATTTCTGCCATTAATAACTCAAATGCGTTGTACGGCTTTTCTTTCACAGTTCTGTCTCTGAAATTTTCCAAAGCATTTCAGAAATTCTCAGGCAATGCCATCCATGCTGCAACAAATTTCTCCATAGGGTTCACAATACAATAAGCCTCAAATATCATTTGGGCATCTCCTACCAAACTTGCATGTTTCTCTGACTTATACTGTGGTAGACTAAATATTCTTGGACTGGCGTGGTCGCCAAATTTTGTTGAGGCCCCTAACCTATTGGTGTTAGTAAGCCCCCTAGATGCCAGTTCGCTAGAAGTCCTAACATTCACAGTAGAGTCTGTTTTGCCTACATTGTTATCTGTGTCAATAAGATTTAAGTCCATTAGGTCCTGCCCTAAATGAAATACATCTTCTAATTTAATATCGGCATTCATGATCAAGAATTATGATACTTAAATTGACATTTACTAGTGGCGTTTGGAAGGTGAAAGTTGGAAAGCTATATCTTCAGCAATAATCTGCTTTGATGTGTACGTGACCCACAATAATAAATAAATTACCTGTTCCAAGACTCCTCCTCAGTGTTATATTATATCAGAACACAAGGCAAGTGTTGAAAGGTGTATATTGTGCAATGTTGTAATCGTTTATTATGGAGAGAAATGTTAAAAATGCAGCAAACGAAATCTACAACCAGCTCGGAAGCACGATACTCAAAAACTGAAAATAGCGCACAATTATAAAAATCAAGTCTTTAAACAAAGAATGTTCTGGAAAATAAAAAGAAAAAATTCTTTTTAAATAAAGTTGTTACAATCAGCTATGGTGGTTTAAATTTATCATTCAAGGTCATTTTATATAAGGCGGAGGATTCAACATCCTCTACAGTGAGTTGTTTGTCATTTAAATCTTTATATGGTTTCCATGTTCAATTTTAGTGATAACTTTCAATGTTAACTCCATTAACATCATCATGTGTTCTTTGCGTTTTTGTCATAAAAGGCTTTAAACGGATTGCACAAAACATTTTGCTTTATAAACATAAATCATTTTACTATGTTCATATTATCATGTATTTTCAATCATTTGACTATATTCATTCCAATCCAGACATTTGTGTAAGAATAATTTCTTGTGTGCAAAACATCTCAATTTATAGACATAAATCATTTTAATCTTTGTCGTCTAGAAGACGGACAATTTAGTTTAACTGTGAATGGTGTTTAAGACCTATTTTTGCATAAAAATCTATTTTTACAGCTGACTAACATATATTCAATTTGGACTAACTGTGAATTATATTACTATTTGCAACATTATATCTAATATACGTATGACCAGATGTTTTTGCCTTCTCACATCAACCATCCGAAAAGGATCAGAGACTGATTAGGCGCATGGGTAGTAATAATAGCCACCTTTGATATGTAGGACGGGTATAAAAGACACGAACTAGAAAGCAACCCCGGAAATTCACCCCTACAACATAACAATTTTCCATTCGAACTAGTGGACTGGTGCCTATATGAATCTAATAATAAAGAGTCATTAAGTTGGAAATCGATCTTTACATTTCGCAATATCTCCTTCTTTTGTGGAGAATGTTGCATGCAAGTTATTCTCTTTTTCAAAATTTTACAAAATTTACAATTAATTGCCAAAGGGGCTTAGAGAAATAATTTCATTTAAGATGTCTTTTAAATTTTTATCTACTAAACTAGAAAAAGTCTACAATCCTGCTGATATTTTTAATTTTTATTATGATAATACTTTCTCATGGTTGAATAAAAGACAAGATTAATTGTTATCAGCAACATAACTTCTTGAGATTCTATCTCCAAATTTTGTATTATTAAAATTGAAATGTTATGCATTATATCATCATGTTAATCAACATTACATACAATCAATTGCTAATGATGGTTACCATTTTTTGCACAATGTTACACTCGAATTATACCTTAAACTTTTCTATTTTTGATGAAGAATCAATCACGTTTAACAGCTGAACTTTCTGAGGTTGATATATTATACAGTACAACTAGTGAGATTTACTTATCTACGTGAGACTAATTGCACATATATATGTTATGTGATATCTTTTTATATTGTACATTTTTCAATTTTATTATTTGATGGAACATGTGTGGTGTGAACCTAAATAAAGATATTCTATTCTATTCTATTCTATTCTAAAAATAAATTATTCGTTTATTTTCCAGAACATTCTTGGTTTAAAAACGTGATAGCATATATATTTTTTAATTGTGCGTAATTGCAGTTTTGGTAATCTGTTTTTGACTGGCCTGAATTTCCTCAGCAAGCTGTATTTGTTTCTTTTCTCCAATTTACGTTTATAATTACTCGATTTCCACAATATACACCTGCTATCATTTGGTCTTTTGAATCGTACCTATTGGGGACGTTCTGGAACAAGTAATTTAATAATGCTGTTTTCCCGTCTTATTTCTTTCCAGGTTTCAATATGGTCAGGTGTTTTTCTATGTAAGAAGTACACAGTCCGTTTGCCTAACACGAAGTTATGATCAGTATGGAATCTATTCATAAGTTTGAGGACACAAGCAAATTGGCTCAGGATATAGCAGACATGATTTTAATGGAGGTGAACGAGAATTCTAGCTTATCAGATTCAAATTGGCATATAAAGTCTGTAAACGGAATGGCATCAATGGGGTTCGCATTTAATAATAGGTATGAAGCCTCAACAAAATATGGCGACCGCGCCAGTCTTAAATTATTCAGTCTACCATCGTATAGATCCGAAAAACACTCAAATTGGGTCGGAGGTTCTCAAATGATACTTAAAACTTACCAGTTTGTAAACCCCATGGTAAAATTTGCTAAAGCATGGATGTCATTGCCAGAGAATTTCATAAGCACTTTGGAAACTTTAGACACTGAACTGTGCAAGAAGAACAGTATAACGCATTTGAGCTAATAATGGCCAAAATTAAACAGAAATATCAAACTAGGAGGTCTGCACAAATGCGCGAATTTTTACGCCTAGAAAAGATGAGGCGTCAACAACAATCAGAGATTTATGAACGCCTTTATACAAAAGCTTTCCGGTTGAATATATCTATAGATGTGGTGAAATCTATTTTTACAGCTGAGCTACCACCCAGGCTAAGAGCCACATTAGAGGTATTTGAAACAATGAATGTTGATTGGCCAAGTAAACTCAGAAGGATAGACGGAGTGTATAAACGGCAGGAACAACAGGTACATGCTGTAACGACAAATTCTGTCATGGTACAGCCAGTTAGGTAAGATACCGAAACCATCCTGACGCTACAAGAAAGTGTGCATTACTTATGTTGAGAAGTTGCAGGTATACATCAAAAAATGGATGATATGGCGAGAGCTATTTCGCAACTTCAGAGTCAGGATAGAAATTCTAGACGTCGAGGTAGTCACTCGCGTCAACGCTTCGATGGGCCGCGCAGATGGTGAAGTCAAATTACGAATATGGATGAAGTGTAAAGTGCCATGGAGAGAATTGCATATGCCCGCGTTTAGGTGAACCCAAATGGAAAGAAGCACTAAACTGTTGGACAGTAATTCATCACCAGGAAAAGGATAAAACCCACGCTAGTAGGAGCCATAGTGGGGTTCCATTGCAATGGCTCCCAGACATTCATTTAAAGGCATATTTAAGGCAAAAGCAAAAGATGCAACAAGATCGAATAGTACCCATGCGGAAGGCAAAAGGGACAGATTCTTCCTAAGCGGAGATTTGGAAAACATTGCAGCCACAAATTCATAATTAATGATGAATTAACTGGACTGGAGTTTCTTATCGATACAGTTGCTGAAGTAGGCAAAGTTAGGCTAGACGTTGTGGAGGCAAGTTGCACCACATTTCATTTTCAACTATGTTCCGCTAATGGTAGTATGATTGGTGTCAGAGGGATGAAAGAATATTCGGTAAACTTAGGCCAGAAATCTTCTTTTACTTGGAACTTTCCTGTAGACGATGACAAGGACCATATCATTGGGAAGGATTTCTTGACGCACTTCAACCTGACTCTAGTTCCCAAAACTAGGACTATCGCAGAAGCCGTAGGTTTGTCAACACACACTGAGCCTAACACTATGGCAGTTAGAACAATTCTTTTACCCCATCCCACGGTCGCACATGACTTTGCTGACATCATCGAGAAACGGCTTGCATTGTTTCAACAGTTCAGTGCCAAAAGAACAGGACTGAAGACAGGAGTAGAATAGGTGACTCTGTTGCATTGTTCACCAAAGGCACAACCAATAGCACAAAATAAGCAACAAGCTGTAATGCCCAAATTTCACCAATTGCGCGAAGAGGGGATTTGTAGATGGTCAAATTCCAGTTTTGCTTCCCAAATAGTGTTATTTCCCAAACTTAAACCAGGACAATGGAGTGTTTGCGGATATTATCGTCTATTAAACTCAGTGACGAAGGGTCATTTTTATCCTCACCACACCATAGTACTCTCCACCGAGACAATGGGTTTTGAGGTTTATCCAACTTTAAATCTCCAGGAAGCGCACTATCAGATACCGATGGAGGGAAGCTCTATACCTCTCACTGCACTCAGATTTTCAGGAGGAGGATCGCATGAATGTCTTAGAATGCCTTGGGGTTTGAAAATGCCAGTCAGACATTCCAGCGTTTGGCTGAAGAAATCCTTCAGAATTGTCCATTTGCGAGGGTGTATATAAATGATATAATAATTTTTAGTCGCTCACGTGATTAACATCGTAGGCATTTCAAACGGTTTTATCCAGTCTGGTACAATATGGATTAGTAGTCAAACCCAATAAGAGTAACATTGGATGCTCTTCAGTTAAGTATCTTGGACACGTACTTTACAATACGAAATAAAACCTTTGGAAACTAAAATCCTAGCTATCATGTACGTAACGGAGCCCCGGACCGTGCGCCAGTTGCGAAGTTAATTGAGCCTGATCAGTTATTATTGACGATTCATTCCAGGTCTAGCCGGAATTCTAGGATAGTTAACACGTCAACTCACACGTGAAAAGAGCACAATCAAGAAGTCTTGGCCTATAAACTTCAGTCGGGAAGGCCGAAAAAATTTCCATAGGACCAAGGAAATGCCAAGTGACGTAATCACACTAGCACCTGTAGATTGGGAAAAGCTATTCGAGCTAATCATAGATGCCTCAGATGTTGCAATAGGGGCAGTGCTTTAGCAAAGAGACAAGGATATTGTAAGATAGTTTGGTTTTTATAGCCGAAAGCTTAATGATCGAGAAAAACGGTATGATATTTTTCGGAAAGAGTTTCTAGCTGTGTATGCCGCAGTGCTACATTTTGAGCATTATTTAGACGACAGATACATATGGCCGCACCTGGGAAAGAGCCTGTGCCAATTGGCGAATGTGTATGGTGTGGAGACATACCAGCGCAAGACGTTTTGTTTGCGTTCCTACATAATTGGATATCGCGTTATGGTGTTCCGGAAAAAGGGACTAGTCATCGTGGTTGTCAATTTATGTCAGAGCTTATTGAAAGATCTTTTAATATCATGAGAACAACTGTATTGCATACTAGCGCATACAATCCACAAGCGAATGAGATGGTAGAAAGGCTGCATCGTGAACTGATTGCGACGTTAAGGTGTACTAGTGGAACAAGTTGGATGCACGATCTTCCAATAGTATTACTTTCCATGCGCAAAAAATATAGGGCACAGTGAGGAACTTCAATATCAAAATTTAGTTATGGAAAACCGTTAAGGTTGCCTGGAAATTTTCTAATAGAAACTCCAGATAGTCTTGATTGGGCTTCTAGCTATGTAGATTGGATTGTAGGAGCACTTAGAGATAAGATGTGTCGTTTGTCTCCGACCAACACTAGAAAAGTGAAAACCAAGTTCTATGTGTCTTTTCTATGTAGAGGAAGATATTTCCTCTGAAAAAATTAATGTGACATTTATTGTTAAATTAAAACCACCTTGACTGTTTGAAACGATAGTATTTAAAAAGGAATTTTTTTTATTTTCTAGAATTTAATAATTCGGTTTTTCACGTCTTATTTCTTTCAAGGTTATATTTTATCGGGAGTTGAACGAGAATTCTAGCTTATCAGATTCGAATAGTCATATAAAGACTAAAAAAGACTTGGCATCTATGGGGCTCTCATTTAGTAAAAGATATGAAGCCTCAACATTTTTTTATATTCACTAACTCTAAAAAGTGCTATAAAGTTAAATTACGTGTAAACAAAAATGTGTAAATGTTGACTGAAAAGGTGAAAATTGAAATGAGATTACTTGTAAACATTAGACCAATTATAAGCAAATCTTGAACATTATTTAGTTCACTATAACTGCAGAAATTCTTAGCTTATAAAAAGAGGTACTTCAAATGGCTGCAACACGGGAAACAATAGTAAATGCAATGGAATGCATTGAGGAAATGTATGAAAAAACTTTGGAGCCGTTAGAAAACCTATCGGCCTGGCGAAACGTATATGAAACAATGGATGAGCACGCTCTAAACAAGTTTAAAGAAAATTATGATCAGGCCGACGTGAACTTAAAAATGGTGGCGCCGCAGTTAAACCTAGAAGAATTTCAGGTGGAGGACTATCATGAACAATTTGAGGAAAATTATTGCCAGACTGTGAAAATGGTAGTTAAGTTATATTCGCAGAAAGGCAAAAATGAAAATGAGAATTGGCAGCTGGACTCCGATTTTTCGGCAATAATGAAGATTCTGTGGAATACTTACAAAAACTTTTGGTCGAGCTAAATATAAATGAGGCTAAGAACAATATTTCGTAAGAGATAACGGTGGGAAAGACGAAAGAAATTGCATTAGAGGTTGTCGTTTTTCATTTTGAGCCGCCAAGTGAAATACAAAATCGTTAATATGCGTTAATTATTTCATTTACATTACAACTTTGTTATAACATTTATATTATAAATTTTTTTGTTCATTAAACTTGGGAGAATAAACCGTTATGCATGTTTAGTAAATATATATACTTTTAAGTATTGCTTTGTGCATTGTTTTGATTACAATTTTAAGAACCTATCTGGTCAAAAAAAATGAAGTTCTGATTTTGTTCTCGTTGATTACGTGTATAACATGTTAACGGCTTAGAATTTCATTATTTATGCGCGGAGAATACTTTGAAAGCCATTATTCTTCCAATTTTCCATGCTGCAATGATATTAATATTTATAAATACGCTTAAGTGCATACGTAAAATGACTCAATTCAGTAATAAATGTTCCTCTGCAAACTGACTAATTATTTCATTTTGTAGCTCCTATTGATTTGATGCATTTAGCACAAAACGCAAGTGTACATGAGATTATACCTTTGGGCTATATTGGCTTCAGCATATTATCATTGTTCTTTGTTGAAACTTTGGCCACTGACATGTGGGTACAAACTGTTCATTAGCCTTGGTTGGCAGACTATCTAAGTGAAGGAAAACTCGGAATGGGTGACCTAGTGTTCTTTTACAGTCAACATATAACCATGAACGATTTAAAAAAAAAAAAAAAAAAAAAAAAAAAAAAAAAAAAAAAAAAAAAAAAAAAAAAAAAAAAAAAAAAAAAAAAAAAAAAAAAAAAAAAAAAAAAAAAAAAACCATCCTCACTAGGAATGGGTGACCTAGTGTTCTTTTACTATCAACATATAACCATGAACGATTTGGCAGTGAAATATTGGACAATTTTTGCTTTCTACGGCATTGTTTGATGTGGTAACACGCTGATGCATTAACTTTTCTTTGTTTTATGTGCGGCGAAAAATGTGAACAAAAGAACCATTGTTCGCATAATAAAACTATTTGGTAGCAATTCTAATGTTTGGGGTTAAAATAAGTCTCTTACGATAACAATTTATATGCAATTTATTCCAGGATCTGTTTCAATAAAATAATTTCGTTGGTGCGTTTATCCTACACTCGGTTGTTGAGATCCGTTTTTATGATCCATCCCCGACCTTTTCCCGATAGGTGATGTGAGAAGACTAATAGAAATGATCACAGATGTATCGAAAATAACGTTACATGTAAACTAATAGCTAGTCCAAATTGACCGTGCTCTAGACTGCAATAAAAAGAAATAGTTAACACAGTTGATTGTCTTATACACCAGTCACAGTCAAACTAAATTGTCCGTGCTCTAGACGGCAAAAGGACTGAACACTGTTCACAAAGTTGAATGTCTTATGCACAAGTCTCAGTTAAACAATATTGTCTGTGCTCTAGACATCAGCAAAATGAATGCTCTTTAGAAAGTTGAATGTCTTACACACAAGCAATCATTCTTTCACAAATGTCTGAATTAAAATGAATATATGTAACCGATTGAAAGTACATGATGATATGAATATAGTCACTGTTAAATGTTGTCACTGATGACAAATGGAATAAAATCGTGCAAAAACTTCAATGAAAAAAATCACAAATAATTAGTGCACTGTTTGCTATGGTTTTAACTTATTTAATTATAATAATCCATTGTACTCTTAAATTCGGATAGGTATAGTTAAATGCGAACGGTAAATAACTTTCATAAACTGCGAATAATCAAACAGAAGGAAATAAATCCTCTGTGACACTATAATCCACCGCATGTTCCTTCCGTATTGCGCGCGGGAGTGTATATTTAATAAACAACCCTATTAATTACAAATAAAATTGCAGTTCAAGAAATCTCAATTAAAACTGCTTGAAACTAACAGAGATTGTTTCTAAAATCACAGTTAAGAGAAATATTGTGTAAGAACAGAGTTAGATTATTTGATCTTAAAGAGCACCATATTTGTCAAAATCGAACATCGTTGGATTGTAACGCGGAGCCGCGTATTACATACACCACCCGACATTGAAAATTAGTACACAATGAAGGGGGCTAACCTTACAGAAGGTGTTTTTGCTCTGCTATACCGTGTAACAACTGATATTGGCTCTGTCAACACTGATTCTGGTTCCTCTATATCTCGCGGCGGCGGGACGGCGTCAGTTTGCTCGGTTGTTGATAAGATGTAGGGCGTCAGTCCGTAGACATCAAAACTGTCTGGAGGTGGATTTATCGTTTCTTCACCGCCTGAAAAGTCAACATCGCGGAACAGCGGGTCATTTGGATCAACGTCGGCCGGGAATAGTCTGTGTTTGGAGACAGCTTCAGCTTTGTCATTAATCTCCAAAATGATGTAATTCTGACGTCGATCTAACACACGATAAGGACCGCGCTTCGGTTTGGCTAGAATCCTGTTATCCATATCGTTGTTGATGAAGAACCATTTGCAGCTATCAAAATCTTTGCGTTGATAAATTTGACCATTTTGCCGACGTGTAGGACAGATCGGCCGATTCTGAGCGTTATATTGTAGAAAACTGCGAAGTGGAAACATAAATGCCAGATCGTTCATCATTATTGCAGTTTCAGAGTGTGATCGGACTTGTTCGCCAGGCAACCGTAGATATTAGCCAAATACCATTTCAGCGGAACTACATTTGATCGGCTCAGGAAGTCTTCTCCGCATTGTTAGGAGTACTTTCGGTAAAGCCGCAAGCCAATTTTCTTCTGGGCTAGCCTTGAGCGCCGCTTTCAGTTCTTGGTGCAGCCTTTCGACGAAACCATTTGCTCTCGGATTGCGAGCCCCGGTCACGGAGTGTTTGACACCATAATATTTCGGTAGGGCTGCGAACTCTTCGCCGAGGAACTGTGCGCCACGATCGGTTGTCACTTCAGCTGGAGCACCGAACCGAGTGAACCAATTGAGCTCTAAAGCATAACTGACAGTTTCTTGCTTCATGTCTGGCAGTGGTATGGCCTCATAACATCGAGTGGTGCGATCCCGTATTGACAGTAGATATCGCATATTGTTCACGGCAGGTAAGGTTACCAGATCAACGTGTATGTGCGTGAACCGGACTTTGGGCACTTGAATGACTTGTGGCGCCGTTTTGGTGTGTCTCGTCTCTTTGCATTTCTGACATTCTAGACATTGTTTTGACCACTTCTTGACATCTCGCCGCATGCCAGGCCAAAAATACGTTCTGGATAGAATTTCCACTGATGCTTCGCCAGATGGGTGGCTCATTGAATGGTAGACTTCGAAGATCTTGTGACGGAGTTTTTCAGGTATAAACGGCCGAGGGCCCACGCCAGTTATTTCACACTGCAGCAGAGTTCCATCATAATCAAGTGTTATAGTGAAGGACATCAATTATTGAGGCACAGAGGCTCTGCAGGACAACTTAGGGAGTCTAGTGATCACATTTTCTGATCCTATGACGAGGAGTGACTTCATATTCATACTCGTGTATTCGTGTAAGTTGTGAGTTGACACGTCGTGAATATAAATACTCTTTCTTTCCTCTGAGCATCGGAAGTAGAGGAAGATGGTCTGTGTAGATCTTGAACTTTCGGCCATCCAGATAGGTGTGGAAGTGTAGGATCGACCGCTAGATTGCGAGTAACTCTTTCCCTAATGTATCATATCGCGTCTCGCGAGGTTGTAGTTTTTGCGAATAGAAGGCGATAGGTAGGTGTATGCCATTGATGGACTGTTGAAGTACTGCGCCTATGGCAACGTCGGATGCGTCAGTGATCAATTCAAAAGGTTGAGACCAATCAGGAGAATGTAGCATGGTCGCTTTGCATAAGGCCCTTTTGGCATCCTCGTAAGCCTGCATGTCGTCCACGTTGAGCTGAATCAGTTGTGATTTCTTGACAAAACGGCTTTCTGGCACGAGATTTTTGTGAAGAGGTGCCAGAATCTTGGCAAGTCAGGGTAAAAATCGAGAATAGTAGTTCATCTTGCCCACGAATTGTCGCAATGCTCGAACGGTGGTTGGAGGCTTTAGATTTTGAATAGCACGAACCTTAGCAGGTAAAGGTGTCATGCCTTCTTCGGAAATTTGATGACCGAGGAATTCAATTGGTTTCTGTGCAGAGACGAATTTATTTCCCTGAAGTCGGAGGCAATGGTCTTCTAGACGTGTGAGCAGGATCTCAATATGTTGTATATGTTCGAAAATTGAGTTGGAGAATACCAGGATGTCGTCTAGATATGTAATTTCAAATGGTAGACCATCTAGTATATCGTCCATAACGCGTTCGAATGTTTGCCAGGCATTCTTGAGACTGAAAGGTATATAGTGATATTTTTGCGTACCACCTCTGGTGAATCTGAGTGCAGTATATGATACTGAGTCTTTGTCCATCGGTACTTGATAGTAGGCTTTCACTAGTTCAAGTTTTGAATACACAGCATGACCGATAGCAGATCTGAGTAGGTCAGCTGGATTTGGCAGGATGTACCAATCAGACTGTGTGCAAGAATTGAGAATGCGATAATCCCCGCACAACCTGAATGTTGCTGGTTCACTCTTTGGTACTACTACCACAGGCGACGCAAAAGGGGAGCTGGATCGTGTACAGATGCCTTGTTGACGTAGCATGGCGAATTCTTGCTCGGCGGCCTTAAGTTTGTTTGATGCAAATGGACGTGCTCGTGACGGATGAGAAAGTGGTTTCGACAAGATGATACGATGGGCTGTTATGGCACGCTTCCTCTTGAGATCGGGCATGAAGGAGATAGGTTTGAAAATTTCTTCATGACGTTTCAGAACATCGTCCAGTTGCGGTTCATGAGGAACTGGAGGAATTAGTTGTATAGATGAGACTGCTTCGGCGCGAATCGTATGTTTTAGCGCTGATTGTCTGCAGTGCGTATCTTTCGTGTTCTTCGACGAATGGTAAGATCGAAGTTTTCGAGAAAGTCACATACAATGATGTTTCTTGTCATGTTGTCAATAATGAAAGGATAATTGAAACATCTTTTTGAGTTGGAGAACGAGATTGTGTGTACTCGTACCCCAAACGTCGCTATTGGCGCAGGTCAGATTGCTGGTGTCGACTGGGTGGGTGGGTTCGAGATAATTGTGGCGTAGTAAGCTTACATCTGATCCAGTGTCTATGAGAAATAATTCGCCAGAGGTTGCGTCACGGATGAGAAAAGATGTTGATAGTGGCAACTGACGATGGGAATGGTTGCTGGCATTTGGGCGTTTGAAGCATGACTTGACTGGAGCCGTCGCTGTAAATACAATAGTTTGATTGCGCTCTACCGCAAAAGCAACGTGATTCGAGCCATCAGACGTGGAGCGGCCAACGATCTTGGGGTGCTCAGCCTCTACTGCCTCAGAGGAGGCTGAACCCAGCAGTTTTCCGAACCTTCCATGGACAGATCCTCCTGATTTGTTGAGAGTGACCGCACCCACTAGACCGTCGCGTCTGTGCGTGGGAATATGCAGCCGTTTTTGAGGCAATAACGTGTGGAGTGGCCATAGCTGCGGTGATTCGGACACCACTCCGCTGGTAACTGTGGCACTGTGGCCCGGTCTCTCGACGTCGACCTCCTGGCGCTATTCCGGGACGGTGGTCGACGCTGGTCACGCCTGATCTGGTCATGTCTATTATGGACGGCATCGATTGAGGCCAAATTTGGCCTTACAGTGAGGTTCTCGAGCAGGCTGATGAGGCGTTCATTCGTGACATTTGTTCCGGCTGGTGATGCGGTGGATTGTGATTCGAACAGTCTTGAGGTGATGTGGCCTTTCTCTTGGGCAGGTGAGCTGTAGTGGTGTTTCTTCCACCACTTGTCTAGACGTGCCGGCAGAGCGTCGTCTTGTACTTCGAGGGATTCGTGCAGAAACGTGACCATCTCTTGTAGTGCCGGCGGGAGATTCTGTATGAACAGTCGCATTACGATTTCCTTGGGCAGGTTGAATTCCAAGGCTTTCTGCTCCATCTCCCTAAATAGCTCAGAATGTGTGCGGCTACCTAGGGACATCTGGCTCATTAATTATGTAAGCCTGTCTTCACGATCTGGTGTCAAACGCTGCTTGACAGCGCGTTGCAGGCTCTGCCATGGCTGTGCACATGTGCCCTCAGTTTATTGATGCAGAATATCTTTGAGTCCGCGTCTGAAAGACATTGGGATCATCTCACAAGCCCTCAAAAAATTGGAGCCCTCGTCTATTATATTGGACACCTTGGCCAATAAAGTAACATCGTCGACCCACTCGTCAAGGTCGTCTGGATCGAATTGGCATATTTTATACTGTGTCCATGTGTTGGTGCGGCCTGCTACTGGGCTCACTTCCGGGCTTCCTGCATTTCCTGAACTGGACGTCATCTTATGCGTATGAGTGTTGTCGAGAATAGATGGCAGTGTAACATCGTTCTCACTCGTCATCATGCGGCTGTCTTCGAGCATTGTAATCTCGCGAGGCTGTTTTTCTTTGATATGTGTCTTGTAATTTTCTTCCTTTCGTGGCATTCATCCAAAATGCTTGAATTTCTCAAAATCTAGATTTTTAAAAAAATTCTTTGCTGGCTTTGAGTTCGACGAACCGGGGCACCATTTATGATGGAGTTTCGCGGGGTTAATTATTCCCTACATTTGATTGGTATCGGTTGTAAATATCCGTTTTTATGATCAATCCCCAGCCTTTTGCCGATGGGTAATGTGAGAAGATTAATACGAATGATCAAAAATTTATTGTAAATAACGTTGCATGTAAACTCATAGCTAGTCCAAATTGGCCGTGTTCTAGACGGCAATAAAAAGAAATGGTCAACACAATTGATTGCCTTATACTCCAGTCACAGTCAAACTAAATTGTCCGTGCTCTAGACGGCAAAAGGACTGAATACTGTTCACAAAGTTGAATGTCTTATGCTCAAATCACAGTTAAAAGAAATATTGTGTAAGAACAGAATTAGATTATTTGACCTTAAAGAGCACCATATTTGTCAAAATCAAACATCGTTGGGTTGTAACGCGGAGCCGCATGTTACACACCGAGGATTTGTTTTTCCGTCATATTTATGAATAATTTGAAATTTTTAAATCAACTACTGCATAAATAAACATTTGAAATATATTTCAAATACGCAATAATCATTATAAAGAGCATAGTACTGCACACATTTTTCTGAACCATTATTTACTGATATTTTACTTAAATAAGTTGGCTTCTAATAACAGCTAATATGACACTCAACCGACTTGCATTTTTGAAACTTCAGCGTCTGTAATTTCAACATCATTGACTTTTGCTTAGATAATTTTTTTTGCGGAGAATAAGTATATATGCAATTTTGTATCAGATGTTGCTCACCTAGAAAAAAATTAGTTTAAATGCGACCAGAATGATAAAGTAAAGATAGCAAGAACAAAATGTGGTAAGTAATATCAATCGTACCTAGCGTGTAAGGATTTTCTGGAGTAACAGGATTTCAAATAGATTCATTATAATTTTAAGACATATATATATATATATATATATATGTGTGTGTGTGTATAGTGTGTAGGGCGTAAACAGAATCTCTAACAATGAATCACCAGTAAACACTAAACGAAATTCAAAACATTATGTTATCAGAAAAAAATTTATTATGACATCCAATGGAACAGCTTAGCACATAAAAGATTTCTAGTGTGCATGCATTTATGTATTCTTATATATATAGGCAATACAACTAAACAATCAATGATCGCATGCGTGATGGTAACATTGTGTAATTCAAGTCTGCCAAATTAAAGTAAAAACCAATCCTATAATATTTTATCTATCGTCGAACAACAAAGCAAAACTATCCTCAGTCGCACGTATTTATGCATTTCGTATGCTACAATACGTTAATATTTGTGACTGCATTGATATTTTGCAGCCGATATTCCAAGTAAGAAACAATGTACGCGATCCTACAAGATATAAGAGCCTCATATCTAATTTTACTTTTTTAATATGTATTCAATTTGGTTTGATCTTCGTTAGTCAGTTTGCTGCTGTACACTGATAATTATCACGGAATGTCTTAACGCGTTGACACGTGTGGCTGACGGTAGTTTTTCTATGTCGTATGACATTTTTTAAGTCCAATAGTACATTGGTATTTACTTCAAGCTCGCAAATTTGATTTAAAGAATGATAAAGAACTATTTAAAAACCGATCATCCCTCCCAAATTTACAAATGCCTGAGAAAACGGAAGCAAACAATCAGCATGAAAACGAAAAACCGTCGTCCCTAATGAAAGAAAATGAAGCTGTGGCACAGGAAATAAAACATAAGTACATGAAAATTGCGATCATGATGAGATCATGTTTGACACACCTTCGTCGTAGTTTCATATAAGGAGTAATTTGGCTACGAGTTCGCTGATAAAATATTGTCAAAATTAGAAACAGGCTTTGGATCACTTATACTATTTGTCAGTCATTTTGGAAAAAACTTGTCGAGAAACAAAAATGGACGACGGTTGTCAAAATGATGAAACGAATTGGCTATTTTGTAACACGCGGCTCTGTGTTACAACGACGTTGTTCCAAATGACCCACTGTTCCGCAATGTTGACCTATCAGGCGGTGAAGAAACGATAACTCCATAACCGAGCCAACTGACGCCGTCACGCCGCCGCGAGATATAGAAGAACCAGAATCAGTGTTGACAGAGCCAACTCAATTGTTACACGGTAATGCAGAGCTATAATACCTTTTCTAGGGTTAGCCCTCTTCATTATGTACTAATTTTTATTGTCGTGGGGGCGTAGGTAACACGCGGCTGCGCGTTACAAGCCAATGATGTTCAATTTTGACAAATATAGTGCTCTTTAAGGTCAAATAGTAAATCATTTTTTGTCTTCTCAACGATAAACAGGACTTTGACTTGTTGGGTTGCGTTGCAATTTTAATTGTAATTAATAGGGTTTTGTTTAATAAATATACACACCCGCGCGCAATACGCAGGGAACATGCGGTGGATTATAGTGTCATAGTGGAATTTCTATTCTTCGTTGGATTATTCGCAGTTTATACAAGTGATTAATGTTCGCATCGAATTCTATATGTCAGAATTTCAGAGTACAATGGAATAATTAAATGTGTTAAAACCATAGCAAACTGTGGATTAATTATTTGTGAAATTTTATCATTGAAATTTTTACACGATGTTAGTCTATTCATCAGCATTGCAAACTTTTACGAGTGATTTTATTTATATCATCATATATTTTCAATCGGTTACATGTATTCATCCCAATACAGATATTCGTGAAAGAATAATTGCTTGTGTATAAGACATTCAGCTTTGTTAACAGTGTTTCGTTTTGCAGCTGTCTAGAGCACGGACAATTTTATTTAACTGTGACTTGTGTATAAGACATTCAACTTTGTTAAGTGTTTCGTTTTGCTGCCGTCCAGAGCACGGCCAATTTTGTTTAACTGTGACTTTTGTATAAGACATTCAATTTTGTTAACAGTATTTCGTTTTGTTCCCGTCTTGAGCATGGTCAATTTGGACAAACTATGAATTTTCCATGCAACATTGTGTACAATACATATGTGATCATTGGAATTAGCCTTATCAAATCACCCATCGGGAAAAGGGCGGGGATTAATCATAAGCACGGATCTCAACAGCAGCTACCAATTCTATGTAGGGAGAAAGCAACCCCGCAATAGACTCCGACATAAATGGTGCCCCGTTTCGTCGAACTCACAGCCAGCAAAGAATTAATCAGCAATTAGATTTTTAGAACTTCAAGCACTTTGGTTGAATGCCAAGAAGGATGTTAATTCTAAGACACATATCACAGAAAAACACCCTCTCGAAATCACAATGCTCGAAGACAGCCGCACGATGACGGTTGAGGACGATATTACACTGCCATCTATGCTCGACAACACTCACACGCATAAGATGGCGTCAAGTTCAGGAAAAGCAGGGAGCCCGGTGGTGAGCCCTGCAACAGGCCGCACCAACACATGGACACAGTACAAAAAATGCCAATTCGATCCAGACTACCTTGACGAGTGGGTCGACGATGTTACGTTATTGGCCAAAGTATCCAATATAACAGACGAGGGCTCAATTTTTTAAGGGCTTGGGAGACGATCCCAATTTCTTTCAGACTCGGACTAAAAGATATTCTGGCATCAATACACTGAAAGCATATGTGCACAGCCATGGCAGAGCCTGCAACGCACCGTCAAGCAGCGCTTGACACCAAATCGAGAAGACAGGCTTACAGAATTAATGAACCAGATGTCCCTTGGCAGCCGCACGCCTTCTGAGCTATTTAGGGAGATAGAGCAGAAAACCTTTGAATTCAACCTGCCCAAGGAAATCTTAATGCGAATTTTCATGCAAAAGCTCCCGCCGGCACTCCAAGGGATGGCCTCGTTCCTGCGCGAATCCGTCGAAGTACAAGACGACGCTTTGCTGGTGGGGGAAACACCATTAAAGCTAACCTGTCCCAGAGAAAGGCCACATTACCTCGCGATAGTCCGAATCACAATCCACCGCACCATCAGACGGAACAGATATCACGAATGAGCGCCTCATCAGCCTGCTCGAGAACCTCACCGTCAGGCCAAATTTGTCATCAGTCGATGTCGTTCATAATAGACGCGACCAGAGCAAGCGTGACCAGCGTCGACCACCGTCCCGGAATAGCGCCAGGAGGTCGACGTCGAGAGATAGGGCCACAGTTCCACAGTTACCAGCGGAGTGGTTTCCGAATCACCACAGCTATGGCCACTCCACACGATATTGTCTCTGAAATGGCTGCACATTCCCGCGCACAGACGTGACGTTCAAGTGGGTGCGGTCACCCTCAACAACTCAGGAGGATCCGCTCATGGAAGGATCGGAAAACTACTGGGGTCAGCCTCCTCTGCGGCAGTAGAAGCTGTGCTCCCCAATATCGTTGGCCGCTCCACGTCTGATGACTCAAAGCACGTTGCTTTTGCGGTAGAGTGCAATCAAACTATTGTATTTACAGCGATGGCTCCAGTCAAGTCATGCTTCAAACTCCCAATTGCCAGCAACCAGCCTCATCGTCAGTTGCCACTATCAACACCCTTTCTAATCCGTGAAGCAACCTTTGGCGAATTATCTCTCATAAACACTGGATCAGATGTAAGCTTACTACGCCACAATTATTTCGAACCTGCCCACTCAATCGGCACCAGCAATCTGACCTGCCGCATTGGCTCCAGTATAGCGACGGTTGGGGTTCGAGTACACACAATCTCATTCTACAACTCAAAAAGATGTTTCAATTATCCTTTCACCATTTCCAATGCGACAAGAAACATCATTTTACGTGACTTTCTCAAACACTTCGACCTTACTATTTGTCCAAGAACGCGAGAGATACGTACTGCAGACAATCAGGTGCTTTCATCAGCGCTAAAATATACGACTCGCGCCGAAGCAGTCTCATCTATACAGCTAATTCCTCCAATTCCTCATGTACCGCAACTGGACGATGTTCTGAAGCGTCAGGAAGAAATTTGAAAACCTATCTTCTTCCTGTCCGATCTCAAAAGGAAGCGTACCATAACAGCCCATCGTATTATCTTGTCGAAACCACTTCCACATCCGCCACGAGCACGTCCATTGGCACCACACAAACTTAAGGACGCCGAGCAAGAATTCGCTATGCTACGTCAACAAGGCATCTGTACACGATCCAGCTCACCTTTTGCGTCGCCTGTGGTAGTAGTACTAAAGACTGAACCAGCAACATTCCGGGGATTATCGCATTCTCAATTCTTGCACACAGTCTGATTCGTACATCCTGCCAAATCCAGCTGACCTACTCAGATCTGCTATCGGTCATGCTGTGTATTCAAAACTTGACCTAGTGAAAGCCATACTATCAAGTACCTATGGACAAAGACTCAGTATCATATACTGCACTCAGATTCACCGGAGGTGGCACGCACGAATATCACTATATGCCTTTCGGTCTCAAGAATGCCTCGCAAACATTCCAACGCGTTATGGACGAAATACTAGATGGTCTACCATTTGTAATTCCATATCTAGACGACATCCCGGTATTCTCCAACTCAATGTCCGAACATATACAACATATTGAGATCCTGCTCACACGTCTAGCAGACTCTGGCCTTGACTCCCTAGAACAAATGTCTTGTACAGAAACAAATAGAATTCCTCGGTCATCAAATTTCCGAAGTACGACGTCTATTCCGCTAAGGTTCGTGCTATTTAAGATCTACAGCCTCCAACCACCGTTTGGGAATTACGACGGTTCTTGAGCAAGAGGAACTACTATTCTTGATTTGTACCCTGCCTTGCCAAGATTCTGGCACCCCTTCACAAATATCGTGCCAGAAAGCCGTTTTGTCAAGAAATCACAACTGATTCAGCTCAACGTGGACGACATGCAGGCTTACGAGGATGCCAAAAGGGCCCTATGCAAAGCGACCATGCTACATTCCCCTGATTGGTCTCAACCTTTTGAATTGATAACTGACGCATCCGACGTTGCCATAGGCGCAGTACTTCAACAGTCCATCAATGGCATACACCAACCTATCACCTTCTACTCGCAAAGAATACAACCTCGCGAGACGCGATACGATCCTTCACTTTCACACCTATCTTGATGGCTGAAATTTCAAGATCTACACAGACCATCTTCCTCTACTCCCGATGCTCAGAGGAAAGAAAGAGTATTTATATTCACGACGTGTCAACTCACAACTTACACGAATACACGAGTATGAATATGAAGTCACTTATGTCAAATGATTAGAAAAAGTTGTCGCAAACTCCCTAAACCATCCTGCAGACTCTGTGGCTCTATCCCGTGTCCTTCACATATAAGCACTCAGGAATTGCAAGCAGCACAGCAGGGTGATCCAAATGTCCCACTGTTCCGCGATGTTGACCTATCTGGCGGTGAAGAAACGATAACTCCACCTCCAGACAGTTATTATGACTACGGACTGACACCCGACATCTCATCAACAACCGCGCCAACTGACGCCGTCACGCCGCCGCGAGATATAGAAGAACCAGAATCAGTGTTGACAGAGCCAACTCAATTGTTACACGGTAAGGCAGAGCTATAACACCTCTTCTAGGGTTAGCCCATTTCATTGTGTACCAATTTTTATTGTCGCGGGGATGTAGGTAACACGCGGCTGCGCGTTACAAGCCAATAATGTTCAATTTTGACAAATATAGTGCTCTTTAAGATCAAATAATCTAACTCTGTTTTACACAATATTTCTCTTAACTGTGATTTTAGAAACAATCTCTGTTAGTTTCAAGCAGTTTTAATTGAGATTTCTTGAACTGCATTTTTAATTTTAATTAAAAGGGTTTTGTTTAATAAATATACACACCCGCGCGCAATACGCAGGGAACATGCGGTGGATTATAGTGTCATAGTGGAATTTTTATTCTTCATTGGATTATTCGCAGATTATACAAGTGATTTACTTTTCGTATCTAATTCTATATGTCAGAATTTCAGAGTACAATGGAATAATTAAATGTGTTAAAACCATAGCAAACAGTGGATTTATTATTTGTGAAGTGTTTTCATTAAAGTTTTTACACGATGTTAGTCTATTCATCAGCAGTGCTAACTTTTACCAGTAAATTTATTTATATTATCATATATTTTCAATCGGTTACATGTATTCATCATCATTCAGACATTTGTGAAAGAATAATTGCTTGTCTATAAGACATTCAACTTTGTTAACAGTGTTTCGTTTTGCTGTCGTCTATAGCATGGACGATTTTGTTTAACTGTGACTTTTGTATAACACAAACAACTTTGTTAAGTTTTTCGGTTTTTTTTGCCGTCTAGAGCATAGTCAATTTGGACAAACTATGAATTTCCCATGCAGCATTGTGTACAATACATATGTGATCATTGGAATTAGCCTTCTCACATCACCCATCGGGAAAATGGCGGGGATTGATTATAAGCACGGATCCTAATAGCAGCTACCAATTCTATGTAGGGAGAAAGCAACCCTGCAAAAGACCCCTACAATTTCTTTCAAGTTTTAATTTATAATAACAAATTACAAATAAACATATACTTTCATGGCATTAGATCAATTTTACTACTACTGGTAGCAAGTCTTGGCGCGGAATAGCAAACAAAACCAGCTAATTTTACTAAATCTTGACGAAAATGCTGACGTAAAAGACGTTGATAAATTAAACTTTTTGATCAAGGACGCGACAGAAGCTGATATTGCTAAATGTTAAAGGGTGGGCAAACGGTCTGATCGTCCAAGTCCTGTTGTGGTAAAATTATCAAAAAGGCTAACGAATATGCAAATAGAGGCCATCAATAACAAGAAAGGTAAGAAACCTAATTTTGATAGCAAATTTATTGGACGTGACAAAACATTTCTCCAACGGAAATTGGCAAAAGCGAAAAAGCTAAATAACAATTACGTGCGGAAAGCGTCTACTACAGATCACGCTAATATAAGGAATTCATAAAATGAAGCAAAAATATCAAAAAAACGATGTATCGTTACTCAATGTTGTGGAAACGGGGGAAGATGTATAGCCTCAAAACCAAGTAAAATAACAATAAAGAAACCAACAAAGTTGAACTAGTAGAATCCGATAACTGTTGAGATAAATCGTATATTACATATACTTTATTTCATGCCAAGTTTAGAAGTGTTAAGAACAAAAATGTTTTGCTGTTCAATTTTGTAATAAGTAACTATTTAGATTTTATAATATTATCTGAAACTTGGCCCAACAAGGACATTGAAAACCACGAATTTGACAATCCTCACTATTCATTATTTAGAATAGACAGATCGCTGGATAAAAGAGGTGGAGGAGTACTCATTTACAGCAAATCTGTATTAAATGCGAAAATTTCACATACTAGTGTATATAATGCTATCATTGATATTTTATCTATACATATCGATAATCTGATCTTAACCGCGGTTTACAGACCGCCGTATGCTAGTTTATATGATGGTCAAGCATTTACCAATTCTTTTCAATCTATTTTGGACTGTCGTGTCTATAATGAGGTGGTAGGTCGTTTTAATAAGCTGCATGATTATGAAATAATTAATTTTTTTCTTATTATAATCTCAAGCAGATTATAAGTTAATCAACTAGAGATTCAGAAGTCTTAGATAATGTATATTTAGAAGTTGAAGCGTTGAACTCACACAGTTATTAGGTAGTAAACTACTTCAAAGAATTGGATCACAAACATATTATTTTACAATGAAACCTTTCCAGTAGCAAAGCACAGAAACTTAATTTTGAAAATGCACACGTGCACTGTTCCAGAATCAACTGGAATCTTTTTAGAGAATTAAGCTTACTTATTGATTATGAATGTTTTTATATCATAAACAATGACGAATTTGTTTCTTCTGTTTCATTTTTATTATCTGATATATTTCGGGCATCTACGTTTACGGATATTATACCGAAGCGAATCAATAGGAAATTATGTAAACTAAGAATTAAACGAGATAATATAATGAAATGTAGTCTTATCAATAGTATTTTTTTAAATGAGGTTAGATTTGATTGATAAAGAAATTAATTCATCACTGCTGATAATCCGGCAATGATCAGAAAAAAATATTTTGGCCAAACTGAAGATTAATCCTGGACTATGATACAAACTCCTCATAGATTACAGTAAAAATAAAGAAAAATTTAATGTCATATTCCTGTGCATAAACCTGAGTATTAAATTCTCTGTGATTGGGTAAAGTATTTGGAAATTTGAGTTCGCAAATTCGCTGATAATTTAAAAATAATATTTTCAATTCATCCAAAAATGTCGAATTCTCGAAAAATAATATGACACTAGATTTGTATGATTTAAGTAGATATTTGATAACACTAGGGCTGAGGATAAACTGTAGGGGTTTTTTGTCGGGTTGCTACCTCCCTACATACAGTTGGTAGCGGATGTTGAGATCCGTGCTTATGATCAATTCCCGACCTTTTCCCGAAGGGTGATGTGAGAAGGCTAGAAATAGATGCGAACAGTAAATCACTTGTATAAACTGCGAAAAATCCAACGAAGAAAGTAATTCCATTATGACATTATAAACCACCGCATGTTCCCTGCGTATTGCGCGCGGGTGTGTATATTTAATAAACAGAACCCTATTAATTACAATTAAAGTTGTAGTTCAAGAAATCTCAATTAAAACTGCTTGAAACGAACAGCGATTGTTTCTAAAATCACAGTTAAGTGAAATATTTTATAAAACCAGAATTATATTATTTGACCTTAAAGAGTACCATATTTGTCAAAATTGAACATCGTTGGGATGTAACGCGGAGCCGCGTGTTACAAATAAACAATAAAAAGACGAGAGCTTTAAAAAATAGGTAACAGAACAGAATTTAATTATGTTTATTTTTATGATGCTGTGATTAATGATGTTTTTTAGATTAAACTTATGCAAGAAATTAAAGATTTAGGCATAACTATTTAATGTAAAGCTTCTGCTGAGAGACATATTGAATGGATATTAGGCAATGCCAAGAAGACATAAGCAATAATAAATAGAAATATCTTATCGAATTCTCAATGCCGCGTTTTGCGTACGCGGGTAATAGCTGTACACGGGCAGTTACACAAAGATCCGATATTTCACATTTTCCAATTTTTTTTGTCTTTGATCGGGTTGACTCATTTTTACTTCAACTGGAAATGCGGTTCTATCACATCTTCGTTTACTGGCGACGTTTCGGTGCCTACTCTCCAGCACCATCATCAGGCAACACAAAACTGATCACAATAGCAGATTTAAGCAAATGTGGTAACCTCGTTCCAAAACCATTCTATTTATATATATTTGACTCAACTCTATTTTAATCATAGGATTTGTCTCAGTAACTAAACTCAATATATAACTTATTATAATTAGCAGACAAATCATTACCTCACCTATACATCATCTCATCTCGTATGCAGAATATTTTAGGGGAGAGAGACAGTATCGAACCTTTTATTATTTGTTATAACTGTTTTGCTACTATGCCACAGTAATCAAAATTTAAAGCCGGGAACTCTAATGTATACAATGGTGTGTGAGGTATTGCGCACATAGCAACAAATTAGTTCAAATATGGAGAAGCAAGTTACGTAGATGGATGGAGAGTGAATGTTATAGCGACGCTTAGGTGAACGATTAAAGAGAGAAAGATAGAGATAGTCTGGACAACTGACGTTTTTCAAAAAACTAATCGTAAGCACAATGCGAAGTTAATCAACTATTCGAAATAATTGCATAAGAATATTTGCTCATATGACTAAAATAATTCATTATATCTATATACATATATATCTAAATATAATATCGTAACAACTTTATATATATATTTATATATATATATATATATATATATATATATATATATATATATATATCGAGAAAAAGGACCATTGATAATTATTAAACATGAATAATTTCTATTCTTATTATATATTTATTTATTACGTTAGTCACACCTTATATCAATATATAAAATACATGTCAATATGTATAAAAACATATATATGAATATAAGCAACAGTATGAGACCAACATCCCTAATCATAAATATATATATATATAAATGTACATTAATAATAAAAATTTATTAGGTTATGCACACTTATATTAATATATACAATACATATCAATATGTATACAAAACATATATATATATATACATATAGGCAACAGTGTGGGTGCAATATCTTTAATCCTATCTATATATATGTATATATATATATACGTTTGCATATTTCTAATAAATTATTATTTTTCTCTTTTCTTGCTGTTTGTTGACCAATTAATCAAATTGTATATTTATTTATTCATACCTTATATAAATATATAAAATACAT
>JAQBSW010010050.1:0-26009 GCA_029291075.1 Eudiplozoon nipponicum | reverse complement strand
ATGTTCGTATAATTATATAAATGTTCATTTCAATACCATTTCCCCATGCAATGTGGTGTCTGTTCAGTAATGACAGATTGGGCATGGTTAGTTGGAACTTTGGGTCTAAATGGATGCCATATGGGCTCCACCTAAAGGAAAAATTGACTAACCAAGTTACATTAGTTAGTATATAACTGAAAATTGTGTGCAGTGTAGTATGCGGCAGGATAGCTCAGTGGTTAGAGCACCAGATTCCGAAGCATACGTGCCCAGGTTCGTATCCTGTCCGCGGCAAAATTCTGGCCAGTACTTGATGAGTTCCCAATAAGGACGAAACCGGTCTACTGGATGAATTGCCTTTCTACACTATACAATTCTTAGTTTATACTGACATATGTAAGTAATTAATGGGTCAGGTGTTTATATCAAGACCGCAACCTTGATTATAATAATTGTTATCACCACCTGCGCAACCAATGTTCGGTTAATTATATAAATGTTCATTTCAATACCACTTCCCCATGTAATGTGGTGTCTGTTCAGTAATGAAAGATTGGGCATGGTTAGTTGGAACTTTGGGTCTAAATGGATGCCATATGAGCTCCACCTAAAGGGAAAATTGACTAACCAAGTTACATTAGTTAGTATATAACTGAAAATTGTGTGTAGTGTAGTGTGCGGCAGGATAGCTCAGTGGTTAGAGCACCAGATTCCGAAGCAGACGTGCCTAGGTTCGTATCCTGTCCGCGGCAAATTCTGGCCAGTACTTGATGAGTTCCCAATAAGGACGAAACCGGTCTACTGGATGAATTGCCTTTCTACACTATACAATTCTTAGTTTATACTGACATATGTAAGTAATTAATGGGTCAGGTTTATATATCAAGACCGCAAACTTGATTATAATAATTGTTATCACCACCCGCGCAACCAATGTTCGTTTAATTATATAAATGTTCATTTCAATACCACTTCCCCATGTAATGTGGTGTCTGTACAGTAATGACAGATTGGGCATGGTTAGTTGGAACTTTGGGTCTAAATGGATGCCATATGAGTTCCACCTAAAGGAAAAATTGACTAACCAAGTTACATTAGTTAGTATATAACTGAAAATTGTGTGTAGTGTAGTGTAGTGTGCGGCAGGATAGCTCAGTGGTTAGAGCACCAGATTCCGAAGCAGACGTGCCCAGGTTCGTATCCTGTCCGCGGCAAATTCTGGCCAGTACTTGGTGAGTTCCCAATAAGGACGAAACCGGTCTACTGGATGAATTGCCTTTTCTACACTATACAATTCTTAGTTTAAACTGACATATGTAAGTAACTAATGGGTCAGGTGTTTATATCAAGACCGCAACCTTGATTATAATAATTGTTATCGCCACCCGCGCAACCAATGTTCGTTTAATAATCCGATCTAATGTTTGTTGAGTCTGGTCGAGGGCGCGTTCGGTCTGGCCTGGATACCAGTCAATTATTGTTAAATTCTGTTATTTGTGGCGAGTCGATAAGAACATCATGTTTATGAAATTTTTGAATATTTAGGTCAGGTGTTCGTTATTTTTATAAATATAACAATTTTTCTGGTTTTTCTTTATGTAGTATTGAGAAATTGGTCAAATTGACTGGCTGCCCCGTTTCCAATATATGATTGGAAACAGCTGATTTTCTGCGGTAAATGATACTGGATTCTGTTTATCAATTACTTCTTCGTACGTCCAATATATGTGCTATTGCACATACATGAGAATTTGTAGACTATGAATGATTTGTAGAGAATTGGCAATTGTTTTTTGGTATCCTACCTCATGATTCTCTATGTGCTAAATGTCATATTAACTTTAACATTGAAAAAAATTCTCCTTAGTTAGTCTATTCAGACACTGTGCAATTATTGATGTCGGTACATCGCCTCTGAATGGTAGGTTTTGGAAAACCTGCCTAACGGAATCCGCTCTAGTGCGAATCTACCGTTGTCTGATGTTGACATCAATGGGCCACTCTGGGTAGTTTTTAATTAGCAACATATTCCTCAGGTAGTCTAGTTCTTCTTCGATCTTGTGTTGAGAAAGAATCTTCCTGATTCTGTTTGCTAGGTTGTTGACTAAGTTTCTTTTGTGGGATTTTGGCACACTGCTGTTGTAATGAATGTATTGCCCTGTGAAAGTGGATTTTATGTTTATGGCCAATTTCAAGTCTCCATTTTCTTCTTAATGTCTTTTTCGTCCTCATTAGAAATATATATATATATATATATATATATATATATATATATATATATAATCAAACCTTGCCATTATTCTTTATTTCAATTTATAAACATGATATCCAGACTGTTGACTTATATACATTTTTTTGCAAATTGCAAATATACCAATGATCGTGGCTTAAATAAAATTACGCAGACTTATTTCCGTGTAAGTATAAGTCTAATCTATAATGTTTTAACTCTACAATAAATCTTCTAAACCATATGCTCATCACCATTTTATCAAAATAGGTTAGTGTTTCGCTGCTTTATAGAGGAAATAGATTAAAACGCGTAATAAATTGTAATTAAGTACAATTTGGCAATATTGATTGACTGTTTTAAAAAACAGGACTATTGTTTATTTCAAATCAACAATTTTGACTTCCATCATCGGTTTCATCATACGAAAACATACTCAAACAATGAATTCTTATACGGAAATTGGAAAATATTGCTTCCAAGCACTTCTAGTTCGCTCTTTTGTTGCTGTAAGTATAATACCCGATCCAAACACGAAAGTGGACTAAACTGAAGTTTGATTTGCAGTGAAGGACGAAAGGTAGCAAAATTCATATGTTTTTTATTTGAAGTTCAAAAATTGATTCGAATAAATATAATCAATATTCACGCAAATAATTGTTAGTCTGGTGAACTAGGCATAGATTTTCAAATTGAACAGTATTTTAATTCAAGTTTGCAAACTTTGGATATATACAAATTCAATTTCATTTAACCAGTCACGCGACTTGGAAAATCTGGCGTCGGTCGCACGTGTTGTCACGTCTCGTCCTCCGATGATCTTTTTCAGAGCACAACATCATTCATCTCAAAGTTTACAATCCAAATTCTACTCACTGAAAATTTCGATTGCGTAATTGCCTTTCGCTCAGGAGTATTGAGTGATTGCAGATTTTGCCACCCGCATTTAAATTGTACAATCAAACAGTCATTGATTGAATTTTAACTATGCCTACACAAACTATTGCCAGTATAAATTAGCAAGGTAACACACACCCACATTTGATCCGTACTTGAAATGTTATGAGTTGACAATTTTTACACGTCTCTGTACACTTGATTTTGTAACATATTACATCACTTGATTTCAATTTGTGACCCATATCTATTGTTGAAGTACAGTTTTTACAAACAAATTCTCTCGTCGGTTTTTCGTTGCTTTAACTTATCGTGGTGCATTTGAAGAAACTTGTGCTTTTTTCAATTCATTGCTATTCATGTGGTCAAATAAACCGCAAGCAAATTCCGTAAATTTTTTTACGATCTATTTAATTTTTAAAGCCAAGTTAACAGTGCGCGTATTAGAATATGCATGCACCGTTGGATCACAATTCAAATTATTCCTGGTGCATAATAATGATAAATTCAAAACAAAATCCACAATAACCCAAAAATCGATTGTAAAACGACTCGTATTTAAATATAGAATACGACAGATATCATTAGTTTATTGACTATTTTAATTAGACAATTTCAGGTTTGGATTAAAATTAAATTATTTTTTTCATTTTAAACAAAGATCTACTACTTGCGCAACAATTGGATCTCAAATTCTATTCAATCAAAATTTTTGAAAATACCAGGATGTGTGCAAGTGTGATTGGATGAGATTGAAAATATAATATGCCTGTGATACATTTTAATTTGAAAAGAAGACAGATTGACGTATTAATGAAACATTCATTTCGCGAGCGGTGATAAAAAATAACTTACGTCAAGGTTGCTGTCTTGATGTAAACACCTTACACATTTTATGATCTAAAATTAAATATTTGTTTTCTGTTAATCCGTCAAACTTGATATAAACACCTGACCCATTATGTACCTACATTTTTCAGTATAAGCTACGCCTTTTATAGTGTAAAAAAGGCAATTTAATCTGTTGGCTGGTTTAGTCCTTATTGGGAACTCATCCTGTCCTGCCAGAATTTGACGCGGCCAGGGCTCGAATCTGGGCACGTCTGCTTCGAAATCTAGTGATCTAAACTCTGAGGCGCGGCAAGCTGTCTCAGTGGTTAGAGCAATTGATTCAAAAGCAAACGTGCTTAGGTTCGAGCCCTGTTTTCGGCGAATTCTGGACAGTACGTGATGAGATCCGAATAAGGACGAAACTGGACTATTGGATTAATTGCCTTTCTACACTTTACAACACTTATTTTATACTGAAAGATATATGTACTTAATGGCTCAAGTGGTCATATCAGGATTAACGGATTACCAGAAAGTAAACCTATAAATTTAGATCAGAAACATTTTCTTAAATCAGAACCTAAAAACGTTATCCATCTGGTCGAAGAAATCTACAGTAATGATCACTGGAAAAACGCTTAATTGCTAAATGACGTAATGTGTTATGCTTAGAATTATATAACATAAACTCTGAAATATAATCGGTATAAAGTACAAGAGAATATTGCGTAGAAAACTATATGTATTGCGGAACACTTTACAAATGAATAGTGCCAAAATTAAAATCTACTAGAATAACAATTTGATTTCAAATCTGGGAAACATGTATTTCAGTGAATTTCGATAAATACAGGTGTAACACATACAGACTTGCTATGCGAATAAAAAGATTTCTGCCGCGCAAAAATCTTTAAATAAACATATTTCGTATTATGAGGCGAAACAACACAACGCGTTTTCAGTTATCTCATGCTTCTAAATTAGGAGACTACTGCTAAAAATTTCCATTATCCAAGACTGTGTAATCCAGGTTAATTTGATCGTGCGCTGTCAATCTTATGTGGGGTTTCCTAAAATCATGAAAAATAATTTTACTTGTGTTCATTTACTATTTGAAATTTCGGCACGAATAGTTTTTTGGTGTGACTTTCGGTTCAGATTAAATTATTTCCTTTATGTTGCTGCTTCAATAACTCAGCTGATTAGATGAAGCTGGAAATCTCCTGTGTTACATACAATAATATCTTTTCACACAGGTAAATAAATTTTAGTTTTTTTAGATCTTATAACCCTGCAAACAATGTCATAAAATATGATTAAATACCATTTAAAAAATTGTAACATCATTTTTATTACTTCTATATTTTTGAAAAGCAATACGAACGGTTAATTGAATAATGCATTAAGCCATGAATTTGAAGCGATGTACATTAATGTTTAAATTTTACTTTATGAATAATTTTATTGCAACAACGATAGAACAAATAGAAAATAATTGTGAATTTTTGCGCCATAAAATTGATATGATATCCAGGGGCTTGAAGTGAAACAACCACAAAAGTATGTATGTATGTATGCGACCGTAAAGTGTGCATACGCTATAAAATGTAACGCGCATCAAATTAAAATTCATCGAAAAGTTTTGTGAGTTTATTTCGAATTCATGTTTGCCAACATAAATATGGACTAGAATCAATTTTGGAAAGAATTTAAAATATTATCAAGGAACTAAAAAAAATCAGATTAGCTCGTTTCTCCACGCTCACCTCGTAATCAATGGAGAACTTAAGAAAATTAAATTCGTTCGCTCAGTTTGTGTGTATTTTGTCATTTTGCTATGTTTTGACCAAAATAAACATGTTTGATAGTGCTCTATGGGCTCATTTGCATAACTTTGCTTTGAATGTGTAAATTATTTACAATAATGTGAATTCTTTTACCCGCGACACCCAACATAACTATGCTTCGTCACAAACTATACAGGTGGAAATAAATAAAACTGAATTTAGAGCTTCAAAATAATTCCATGTGAAGAACAAAGTTATAAAATGATTTGGTTGATGATTACTTTGAGGTTTTAAAGAGAATTAAAAGTATATTTGTTGGAAATGAGATAATGCTGTATGTTTAGGCAAAGCCAAATTCTAAAAATATACCAATTCAGCATACATTCGTTTATGCAGTAGATCAAAAACGGTTACCTTACCCGTACATTATCTATGCCAACTTGTTTATTTATATAAAAACATTTTGATTCACGTAAATCTCTAACAAAATATATTTTATCGAGTAAAAACTGCAAGATACGAAAAAAACGATTTTCAATTCCAATAATAGTTAGGTGTGTCATCACGCTTCTTAATTTGGAGGCCATTGTAATAGATATACATAGTTCAAAACATTAAAAACATAAACTATATATTTTTTGCAATGGCATAATCGTAGGGCTTTACAAACCACAAACAAACAGTTAAAATTCATGTTTCTTCTATTTTAACTTTTGTAACACACATATAACAAATTTTGTGTTTTATTTCTCCGGACAGTAATTTTTATTTAAGTAAAATTAGTTCGTGTACTATCCCTCTCATGAATCAGCAGATTCAGCGATGTGAGAACGCTTCTGTACAATGGATATAGAAGTTTCAAAATTCATTTCTGTTTTAAAATCTAATACACGTGAGCAATTCACTAGATCAGACAATTAATAAAGCATGTTTTAAATGTAAAAGTGAAAACTTATTAGCCATAGCGAAACATATTTTAAGCATCGAGAGTTGGTTCGTTAAATATTGTCTTACAGAGGAATACGCATTGTAAATGCAGAAAAATGTTCATCAGGTTATTGAGCACTATAAATAAAGAAACTGCCATCAGATTTATACTAGCAGAAAACGCATGCTCTAGCGATTCAAGTACAAAATTGGAGGTTTGCTCTTTCACAGTCTCTTTATGTACCTACTTAGTGCTATATTGAGTGAGTTAGCGTGGAAGTCGAATTTTCAAGACTTTATATGACGTAAGCTTCACTATTGCAGGTTAACACATTCGTCTAGGAGATTTTACCGTCCTATTATCCCACATTCGTCACCCAAATATATACTGGTTAAAGGATGTAATATCGCCTCCTACTGATGAGTCGCCAGTAAGCACAAAACGAATGTGCATGAGATTATACTTACCGTTCATGCTGCCTTTGGTTTATCCTTCTGGTCACAACTGAACTAATTTGTTACTAGGTTCGCAAAACCTAATACATACTTGCATATATATTAGTTCTTCGCAACAAACAGTATTTAACTGCAATATATTGAATTGAATGATGTCATGCTTACCGCGAAATGTGATAACTGATATCGATCAAGGCCAGGGTGTATGGATTTACTGAAGTAACAGGTGTTCAGAAATTGTTGTAATTCTCAATTTCGGTGAAATATAGCATAAATTGAATTCCATCATATTCGTACCATGTTCCGACTCGGAAACCATAGTGTTAGTACCATGTACCTTTTCGGTACAATAATGTTGATATCAGTTACTAACATAATAGCCATAGTGTTAGTATCCTCTACAGACTCGGTATATATATTATATAGTGTGAGTTAGCGTTGAAGTCGCATTGTCGTAGACTTTATATAATGTTAGCTTCACTACTGTAGGTTTACACATTCGTCTAGGAGATTGTACTTTCCTATTATTCCACATTCTTCGACCAAATATATAGTGGTTAAAGGGCGTAATACCGGCTCCTACTGATGAGTCGCCAGTAAGCACGAAACGAATGTGCATGAGGTTATACTTTCCGTTCATGCTGCCTTTGGTTTATCCTTCTGGTCACAACTAAACTAATTTGTTACTAGGTTCGCAACACCTAATACATACTTGCATATGTATTAGTTCTCCACAACAAACAGTATTTGACCTTTTCATCAGTTGGAACCCATTGACATCACTTTAGACCTGAAGTTCTAACATGACATACCTGCTGTTTTAGAATTGGACGGACACAATTTCATCTGCGCCAGTTAAATTGCATTAAAGCTTACTAGTAGCATCTTGATTATAATTAAACTAAACATTGGATATGTTTGGAAAGACAATTCATTAAACAAACCGGCGTCATTCCTATAGTGAACTTGTCAATTATTTGCCAGAATTTACCATAACTGTGGCTTGAACCGGGCACAATTGTTTTGGGATATTGTTCTCAACTATTGTGCTAAATCGGCTGCATTCCCCAATCAAATTTAACCATATGGCAAATTACTCCTTGCCTATAATTTTCTTCTGGTGGAGCCTATTTTATATCTCTTTAGAATCAATGTGTTAAGTAACAACCACCGGTGGATTGAATTATGTCAGAAACTGGTTATTGCGAACTTATACTGTGTTCATTTATATTGACAAATGGTACTATCTGAGTCGCTAGTTTTAACTTCAGTTCTACAGAGACTTCAAATAAGTTCCAACCTAAGGAAGAACCATCCAAAAGCAGAAATTAGTATGCATCTACAAATTGCGCATTTTGGGTAAAAATGGGTGGCGCAGAGATTAAGAGCACAACTCCGAAATATATGGGACTTAGATCCAGCCCCAGTCACGGAAATTTGTAACAGTTATTTGACAAGTTACCAGTGAAGACGATACTGGTCTACTTAATGAATTTCTTTTGTTACATTATGCAGTACTTATTTTATACATCCAACGAATATGTAATCAATATCTTGCCATAAAATATCAATTCAATGTAAATGCCCCAGTAAGTATGTTTTGCTTTCTGCAATGGAAGATTTGAGATTGTCAATTAATACATAAGGTCGAAACTCTAACTGAATAAAACGCAAGCCAAAAATAAAAAAATCGTACCATATAAAAATTTCGTATGGTGTGTGGCAGGAGTTCCGCAGTGGATGAGTGCAAAACTCCGTAGGGCCCAGATCTTGGCAAATCCTGGTATGTACCTTCTGAGATAAAAATGGGGACAAACCGTTCTACTTGAGCAATTGAATTTGCTAACTTATACAAATTTTAGTCTGCACTGGCCATAAATATATAATCAAAATTCTGTCATTAAAATTCCATTCATTATAACTTCTCTATTTGGTATTTTGTCTCATCTATAGTGGGAGATAAGGTGAGGTCATTCAGTACGTCAAGTCTGAAGAGATTTCAAAATCTTGCCATTCAGCTTAAGTTCAATATAACGTCTCAAGTTGTCATGGTGTCTGTGCTACAATTACAGTTCTTGGGGGCTTTTTAGAATTTTACGTTTAATAACGTATTAGTTGGGTTTCGAATAATAAAAGTACTCACCAATTAAATTAAGTTTTAAAATATCAAAAGTCAGTGTGCGACGGCAGAAGCGTAATTGGCTAGGATAATTCTGCAAAGAATATTTGCCGCGATTCGAGGTTCGTTCACAACAAGCTCTGACACATATTTGACGAGTTGCTACGAAAAGTATATTAGGAAACGCTTTATCTGATTTTATACTAGTCTATTAAAAATTGACTTTCCAGGCAATTGGCGATACAAAATTTATTTTGTTCGTTTATTTGATCAGATTTGCGCACATGCACAAATTGTAAATAGTTTGCAAGAGAGCTTTTTTAAATTATAAAATCTTGTACAAAAGCACATACAATGATTATCTATCTGCTTTTATACCAGTTAATCAACCTCAGATTTGCTGCTTTTGTGCTAATTTTCGTGACTATTTACATTCTGAGCCCATTTTATGTTCACAGTACTGCTAATCTTCCTACCAACATGATCTGCGCATGTGATACCAACTTGGATCAAATTATTCAAGAAACCCCTAACTAGAGAACGTTTAACTGGTAGTCAATGAAAAACGTACGGCAACATCTCTCTCAAAGGAAACGAATTTTTGCTTTTAATGTAATCCAACATGCCTGACGTGGATGATTAACGAAGTCATTTTCGAGACCTCTTTTTTTCTTTGGCTCTGATCAGACATCATTCACTGAATTATATAAATTGTCTTGCTTTTGACAATAATATTAATGTCATATTCTAAAACTTTTACAGTATTTTAAATCTAACATAAATTATCATCGAGATTGTCAAAGATCCGATTCATCCCGATTTTTAAATACGCATCGATTTTTCTTTTTTTGGCTAGTTGCGTATTCGTCCCTTTCTTCAACATCGATAATAATAACCACTGTAAATGAGGTACGATCTAATTTTCGTTAACTGGCGATGTTTCGATTCCTCCATTCCCGAATCATCATCGGGCTTCTAACAACACATACAAATTTCAATGCTATCAAAAGTAGATTTAAGCACATTAGACCATATTTGCTTAAATATTCTTTTGTGAGTAATGTACTGTGTATTTTTAACGAACATTGGTTGCGAGGACAGTAATAACAAATTATTATTATTAAGGTTGTGGTCTCGATATAAGCACCTGACCTATTAATTACTTACATATGTCAGTATAAACTGACAATTTTATTGTGTGGAAGAGGCAATTCATCCAGTAGACCGGTTTTGTCCTTTTTTGGAACTCATTATGTACTGGCCAGAATTTGCCGCGGACAGGGCTCGAATCTGGGCACGTCTGCTGCTGTACTGTATAATTTTGATTAGAGTCCTGATGGTGATTCCCGAAAGGAGGAATCAAAACGTCTCCAGTCAACGAAGATAAGATCGTACCTCATTTCCAGTGGTTATTATGAATGATGTTAAAGCCTGAGTAAGAAAGGGATGAATCCGCAACCAGCCAAAAACAAGAGAAAATCGATTCGTACTTGGAAATGGAGTTCAATCGAATCTTTGCGAAAATGAAAGTGCAAAACGACCACCTACGAGAGCAAATCGCGGAAATTAAACATGTGAAGGTCGCACTGCGCAAACATTCAAAAGATACTATCTTCAAACGTCCAGATCCATGTTCCGCCGACATTTTTTATGACATCAGATTCAAGACATTTGTAATTGTTCTTCCAAGTTCAGTAAACGCCTAATACTTATTAATAGCGAATTACAATTGCTTGTCCTAAAACAAAAACATCAATACATAACCAAACTTATGTTTATTTTATGCTCTGCTCAATTATGGCACTAGGTGACCATCATTGCCAAATAATATTTTTTTAATTAATAATAATAGTAGTAATATTAATAATATTAATGATATTAATAATAATAATATTAATAATAATAGCATTAATAATGATAATAATAATAATAATAATATTAATAATATTAATAATATAAAATAATAATATTAATAAATAATATTATTATTATTAATTAGTATTATTAATAATAATAATAATATTAATATTATTAATAATACACACAATAATAATAATAATACATACACACAATACACACACAATAATAATAATAATAATAATAATAGTACAATTAAACTTAACGATTAATGTCTAATGGCTATCCCAGACAATTAATTGAATCAATTATTAAAAGGGGAGTTAACCAGAAACAGACGTATTATGGGCCAGAAAAAAAACAGTCTACCTAAACATCCCATTTAAGGGGGATGCAGTTTCCCGAATGGCACAAAAGAAAGTTGAAGCAGCATTGACACGCACATTTAATGCAGCCAAAATACGAGTGTTATTTAGGGTAACACACTTGCCTTTACCAGCAATCAAATAGAAACAGCCGTTAATGTCGATATCAAATATTATTTACCAATATACATGCACAAGTTGTCGATCAACATGCGTAGGCCGATCGACCAGACGGTTTGTTACTCGAATGAGAGAAAATTGCAACTTGAACGCCTGTTTTAAATCAAATGGTGAATACACGTCTGCTATTGCGCAACACATCATCGAAACAACGCACGTATGTTCTCCAGACGTAGCATTCAAAGTAATTACTAAATGCAAAAACAAAAGGGAGCTAGCCACATACGAAGCCTTATGGATAAACAAATTGCAGCCGGATTTATGTAAGCAGAAGAAGCACGTACAAGCATTGAGCTTGAACTTGATGTGACGCACGCAATTTGATTGGTTTCTATTTTTCACACTCTCTTTGTTCACATATTTCTATCTTGTTTTGCTTTCCAATTTATATATAAAGATATGTTCATGAGTAGATATTTGAGAAGACCATGAGAAAGAAAATTTTCTTATATCTGATAAAATTTCTTTTTGTTTTTGCACACAGGAAGGGAACAATGAATTTTATTAAAGCTCGCATTTCAAAAGAATAATAATATTATTAATATTATTATTTCATAATTTTTATTCATTATTATTTCAAATAGGACCATGAGGATAAACAAAAGTCAGCACGAACGTAAGGTATAATCACATGTGCACATTTGTTTCGTGCTTACAGGCGACTCATCAGTAGGAGTCGGTATTACGTCCTATACCCACTATATATTTGGATGATAGATGTAGCACAATTGGATGGGCTAATTTGAAATAATTTGTTATTAGGTGCGCAACACCCAAAACACAATTGCAAATATATTATTTCCCTGCAACAAACAGTATATAACTTTTAAATAATAAAGATTTTTATTTGTCAATAGTAAATGTTCAATTTATTTTTAGTTGTTGTTCATTTTACTTTTGTAGATTAGTGCCTTGGCAGCTGCCTCGTCTAACAATGATAGAGAATTGAAAGCAATAGCTGTGTCAACATCTAGCGAGAATTGCATTTTACCTTGTGGGCATTGCCGACAGGCGATTGCCGAATTCGTGCCCAGTGGTCAAGAGCACCATCTTACGCTGATACTCGTCAACGGTAGAGGCCAATTCCAGAAGACTAACTTTAAGGAGGTGTTTACCTCGAGGTTTTCGTCCATTAAAAAGGAAGACTTAAATGCAACGAAAGAAATCCAAAATTGATAATTCTCCCATTAATTGCTTTGCTAACTCGAACTCTCTCTCTCTCTCTCAATCCTGCCCTGGTGGACAACATTATCGAATAAAAAGTTACTAATTTGCACGATAATTAAAATGAATTGAATAAACGCTGGACTAATTACTAAGATATTTTATCGAAATTTAACTGCAATGATTTCGTCATTCCGCATTTTTTTGGTATGACCCAATAAAGTCAGCAAGTAAAACGTCTCGCACGCGGTTTGCTGACAATTAGAAAGTTGTTTAAATCTCTAAATTCAACGGTAATAGGTAAATTAGCATACCTATGTATAAATTCATTTAAAGTTGAACAAACTCAAATAAGTAAATTAAGACATAAATCTGGCTTCGAAAGTTTAAACAACCATACACAGAAAGTTGGATATGCACTGATATAGATATAACTAAGAGTAAAACATAATGTTGATAGAGTGCTAAGGTAAATAACGATGTCAACGAATAGATGATAGGAAAATTAATCGAGAAATGTTATGATTTAACAATAATTGATTGCGCGAAATGTGGTATCAAT
The DNA here is from genome assembly GCA_029291075.1 of Eudiplozoon nipponicum. Classification (NCBI taxonomy): domain Eukaryota; kingdom Metazoa; phylum Platyhelminthes; class Monogenea; order Mazocraeidea; family Diplozoidae; genus Eudiplozoon; species Eudiplozoon nipponicum. Next base: position 12,652 of record JAQBSW010010050.1, on the reverse strand, counting down.
TCTTTAAATCAAGTTTGCGAGCTTGAAGTAAACACCAATCCCATTGTATTTAACCAGTCATCGAAAAACATAACAAAACTACCGACAGTCGCAACGCACTAGCGGTAGTTTTGTTATGTTGTTCGACGACTGGTTAAATAGAGTGGAATTAGTGTTAACTTCAAGCTTGCGAACTTGATTTAAAGAGTTGTTATCACCACCCGCGCAATCAATTATTGTTAAATTGTATTGCCTATGTATGTATATGTCGCGAAAGCTGCAAATATTTAATGTTCGTGACTGCATAGAAATTTTGCAGCCGACATTTTCAGTCAAGTTCGATGTATGCGACACTGCTAGGTGTGAGAGCCACATATCTAAATTTGATTCCCATATATATTCAATGCGGTATCATCCTCGATAGTCAGTTTGCCGTCGTACTCTGATGATAATCATGGAAGGTCGAAACACGTCAGTGTGTTGCGGCTGGCGGTAGTTTTGTTATGTTGTTCGAAGACTGGTTCAATCCAATGGGATTGGTGTTTACTTCAAGCTCACAAACTTGATTAAAAGAAATGTTATGATTTGAAGGATCTTTAAGTGTTCCTATAAATACAAATGGAAAATAACCAGAATTAAGAAACATACCAAGTTAATGAATAAAGTTTAGAGACTTCTGTGGATTCAACACATAATTTAATAAGCATTTGGGTTGTGCAGTTCAACAACGCTCAGATAAAATGAGTTACGGTGAAATCTATAGTATCATACGTCTGCTTAATACGGTTAAACAAATTAGCGTATAAGTTGCTAGAATGAACTACGCACTGAAAGTGAAATATAGTAGAAATAAACAATATACCGACGTAAAACTAAAATTATCAATGATCTACAATCGTACAACTAATCAATTAAAAATATTTTACAATAGTGATTGCATATAATTTGATTTCGTGGGCACAGGTAAATCCAACTGTAAGAAGAATAGCAAAGGGTATTGTACGATGTTCGAAATTTATTTGAAGGTATTTCTGTCGACAAAAATTGAAATTATTTCATTAAATCTATCAATTATAAACACACTTCCTTGCTTAATAAAAATGTTGCATAAAAATTTTCCACAACATGTGCCCAAAGGAAATTGAATTCCAGTTTGTTGGTAAATTTAACACAAAAGTCAATAAACTAGAACTAAACAGTCTGTTTGGGAATTTTCTAATAGATATTCATATTTTGTGTCTAGTTGTAACCAAACTAAGATTGATAATAAAAATAACACTATATATATATATATACTAACAATAAATACCCAATCATTATTAAAACGGTAGAGATCAATAACATTCCTAAGAAGCGTATTTGCATGGACGGTCATATTCAATTTACTTTCCAGAACGAGATAATTCATTCTAAAATATAGTTCTTCCACGACGAAATAATTTTGAGACAGGAAGGTAAAAGTATAAGGGATGACTTTATTCGGAAAACAGACGTGGAATGGACAGCATATCTATTATCTAGTTTCAATCATTCAATTGTGGATTGTCAAATTTGTTTTACGTGCAAGCACGATACAATTTAATCAAAATCATGCAGGATTATAAATTTATAAATCAGAAAGCCTTTAGCCTAAAATATCACTTCTTAGACTCACACACACACACACACACACACACACACACACACACACACACACACACACACACACACACAAACGTAATCCGTAGAGTTACATTTATATATATATATATATATATATATATATATATATATATATATATATATATTATTTCTACCAGTATCATATCATTGCTTGATTCGTGTTTGATTCAACTGTTATTAATTCCAGTATTTTCATGTCATCATATTTTTGTTGTCATCAGTTATTTCACGAAACAATGGCTTCATTTGTTTCGTGAAATGCAACTGATGAAGGCCTACGGTAAGCAAGGCCGAAATATATTGATGAAAGAAAATTACTGGAACAATGAAAGCTGCGTTAGTCAAAACGCAGATCAGGTAATTACAATTATTCCAGGTGCGCATCAAGGCAACTCCTTCAAGAAACATTTAAACTACAACCATTGTTCTGGACTCGTAAATATTTTTGTTCATCCAATCATAACTGTATATTTGGCGTAACAATGTAGACTGTTTCTTTCTCGTAACGCCATGTGATGTGTCATCGCTTTTATTTGGTATGGGTACTCAATCATATGTGTGTCGTATTTTCAGAAAACGTCTGTTACTATTGGAAGATTGTTATTTATGCCTCTGATTCAGTCCATTTTGACTTCATTTTGAATTACATTTCGCACGTTTAAGCAGGAGTAAAGCTTATTAATGGCAATAACTTCTAAAGCCAGAAGGATTTTTTCCAATTTTGCCTTTTTATAGAACCGAAGGGTTCTTACTACTGATAACGTGATCTGTGAGTAGTACATTTTCGCAAATCGATGAATTTTGTGTAGGAGCTACACGTATGATATTAATTAATTAATGTTATTCCATGGTTTTCGGTTCTATTTTTCTCATATTTAAATATGAGTAGTACATTTTCGCAAATCGATGAATTTTGTGTAGGAGCTACACGTATGATTTTTATTAATAAATGTTATTCCATGGTTTTCGGTTCTATTTTTCTCATATTTTAATAAATGGTGAATTTATTTACTATGGATATATATATATATATATAAATTTAGGAAGGGCAAAGTGTACAGAGAAAAAGTTCCGAGAGCAGATATGCACAGATGTGATCACAAGAAATTCCATTGTGGCTTCTTATATTTAATCAATCTAATAGTGATAAAAAGGAAGAAAAACGTATAAGGATAAAAATATCCCCGAAGAAATCGTTTGCCGGTCCCTATATCAATATCTCAACTGTAGTCATAATAATATGCAACGTCGTACATATACTGCATGCGAGCTCAAAAACATCAATCTAACATATTGGATTTGGTTTGCTTTTAATATTTAGTTGTGACAAACTAATTATCGGAAAAACATACGCAAAATGAAGACCACTTAACACCATGTAGGTTATTGTATTGCAATCATAAAAGCTTGTAAATTATATTCACTTAATATAAAAGGGCATCGCAATATTGTCTAACCGATTTTCCTACGAAAACGTAATGACATTTATGATGGAATATCAAAGAATAAAGATTCAAAATAAGAGAATCGGACATGCATGGGGCACACATTCTTTTATCGCATTTCTTTAAATCAATTTTGCGAGCTTGATGTATACACCAATCCAGTTTTATTATACCAGTCGACCAACATATCAAAACTACTGTAGGTCGCACGTACTGACGCGTTTCGGCATTTCATCACGGTACGACGGCAAACTGACTAGCAAAAATCAAACGTCAATGGATATATACGCAAAGCAAAATTAGATATGCGGCTCTCACCTCTAGCATTCTCGCATACTGGAAATGTCGGCTGCACAATTTCTATGCAGTCACGAACACTAACTTTCTTCAGTTTTAGGCATATATATAGGTAATACAAATAACCAGTTATTAATTGCGCGAGTGGAGATAATATATTAATTCAAGTTTGCGAGCTTAAAGTATACGCCATTTCAATTGTATTTAACCAGTCGAACAACAACGAATCTTCCGTCGGTCACACATACTAGTCCAATTCGACCTTCCATGATCATCATCAGAGAACGACGACAGACTGACTAGCGTGGATCAAACCACAATTCATATATGTATGGAAACCATATTATAAAGACCTGAAAAGTTATATTCAGCTTATGTAGGAGCGCAACACTTTATAGTCTAACAGACGTTCCTACCACAATATAACGATATTTATAACGAAAAGTATAAAGATGAAAAAATTTGAGAATCAGGTATGCATAGGACACAATCTATCGCCAAATTTGACTCACAACAGCGTGGACCATAATAATTAGTCTGCTTGCGATCATAAAATTCTTTAGTGTAAATCTTTGACTTCCTCGACATTTTCCTATTAGATAGAAAGACCAAAATACACAAAAATAAATATTTCAAAAGCAAACATACTCTGAACTTATCACAATTTACCATATTCCAAAAACATTTGAGTATTTTGTCTTCCTAGACTTTATGATATTTATAAAAAAGTAAAATAAACAGAGAAAAATATACCGATGACTAACGTACACTGAATGCCATATCTCTTATCATAATAAAGTCATAAGTAAGTGTAACGCTTTGTAAAAACGTCTTGCAATCACGTTATCATTTATTCCAGCATAGTGTAAGTAATTTATCTGATAAGTTCTTTTTTGTTTTTTGCACATAGGAAGGGCACAAAGAAATAGTAATGATTAGAAATGACCAGCAATTCATAGAGATAAAATTATTCTTAAAGTAGACTTACATTGACCCCGTATCGCTTTTGATATTGCAGAAATAATCGCATTGATTCGTATATTTAGTTTGCATGCGATCAGAAGATATTTCAGTATAACTGATTTTCTTTCTTTGACATTTACATTTTGAAAGGAATACAGAAATGAAAAGAAAAAAAATATTCAAAAGGAAGACGTTCCTTGGACAACGCATCGAATATCATATTGCACAGTTAATAATAGATTAGAAAATTATATTCTGCGTTTTTTCGACTACGATTCCTTTCATGTTAAGTTGAGTTTTCTCAACTTGACAGTTTAAGACAGGATTAATCACGTTTAAATATTTTTTTAAACATGCCTAAATCAGACATTATCTGAACATGATATCTATTTTAATATTCACGTCAGATTAGCTTTGGACGACGCATTCGTTTAACGTGCAATCGTGTAACCTTTTATTCTAACTAATGCTATAATTTTGATACACTGATCTTTTGACCAGAGGAGAAAGTTTAACGAAACATATATTCCGAAAGCGCATATGTACTGAGCATTACATCGATGAACCTGTTATTGTTAAATTAAGGTGAACCGTCACATTTCGTTTAGTTGCGATTACCTGGCCTTTCATTCTAACGAATTGTCTTTTTTTCAAGTAGCTATATTAAATATGGAACAGAAAACTTTGAAGAAAATAATATTTCAAAAGCTTCCACGTCGTTTGTGGAATGATGACATTAATCAGAACTCAGCCACTATGGTGACTGGCACGGCGAATACTTAGAAATTATGATCAATCTGTTTATTGTAGTGTACGAGGTTTTGTAGTTATTGTAAGAGGTTTTGCGGGGTAGCTGTCTATTTAGTGATGCTAAACCATACCTACATATGTCAGGTAGCTGTTATTGAGATCCGTGCTTAGGATTAGTTCTCGACGTTTTTTTCCGAAGGGTGATGTGAGAAGGCTAAGTCGAATCATCATACATTTATTGAATATAATGTTGCAAAGTAAATCAAAATAGACTGTTTATCCAGGTAGACCGTGCTTTAGACGCAACAAAATAATATATTGTCAGCATAATTAAATGTTTTATATAAAAGTAGTCACAATATACACAACAAATAAATCCTGAATGTCTCGGCAGAATTGACATTTATTGTGAACGAGAAATTATTCAAAATATATAAATCCAGAATTTTTTGGCTGAAACGTTAATCATTATTATGTTAATGACTGAAAGAGAAAAGAAGATATAAATCCAGAATGTCTTAGGAGTATAGTTTAGAAATTGATGAAGAGCACACAAAATATAAATCCTGGCTTTGACAGCTAAAACACAGTAATCCACTGCATGCTACCGGCGTATTGCGCGCGGGTGTGTTTTATTATTAAACAAAACCCTATTAATTACAAATAAATTTGCAGTTCAAGAAATCTCAATTAAAACGGCTTGAAACTAAAACAGAGATTGTTGTTAAAATCACAGTTGAAAGAAATATTGTGTAAAACCAGAATAAGCATATGTGACCTTAAAGAAAATTATATTTGTCAAAATTGAGCTCGGCTGGGTTGTAGCGCGGAGCTGCGCGTTACATTAGAACTAAAAGAACAAATCAACTTACCTCGAGAAACACTCTTAAAAATTTTAATTTTGTGATAGCAGTACGTAATATATTTTTTTTAAATAATTTACCTGTATACCTGATCCTTTTTGATTTGCATGGCATTTTTTCAACATACAATTCTAATTAAATATATTTGTTAATCAATTTAGTACCTCTATTGTCCAAAGCTCATCATATAAAATGCAGGCACATATATGAGCGTTTGACCGAATAAGTAAACCGAAAACGAATAGTTATTATTTTCCATTTAAAAAAGGAACAATGAGTAATCACGTGGTGTCACAACATGGATTAGATTATTATTCATCATCCTCTATGGTTAAATACTTTGCTAGTCACAATTTCATCTAAATCTACATATAATCAATTTGATTTGTACCACATCATTTCAGTTGTTGGGTCTGTTGGCCTTTGTTGCCAAATAATTTTTATTATTATTGTTATTATTATTATTATTATTTTTATTTTTATTATTATTATTATTATTATTGTTGTTGTTGTTTTTATTATTATTATTATTATTATTATTATTATCGCTTCAGTTTGTTGCTTTTAATTCACTAGTTCAAATTCTATTCAGCGTTTCCGCCCTAGTCAAACGCATATTAATAAAAGTCACACAAATGGATTTATAAACATTTTCCAACGCGAGAAATGAAACAGTATTGCGTATAAAGAAAGCTACCAATTGAAAATTCCAGCATATGCAACTGAATAAGCATAAGAAGTTCGTATATTTATTGAGTAAAAACAGTTGAATTGCTTGTGCTATTACCGTTCCTTTTGAATTTGTTTTATGTATTTTATCAAACTAACTTCCCGCTCGTTTTCAAAATTGAACATATGAATTAACTAATATTTAGCGTGTTGCCTTCAAGTGAAAGAAATGACCCAAACTTAACAGTATTCTGAATTCATTATGATGGCTGATATAGTGTCCAGTTTATGTACAATTTCTGAATTTTGCCTTCATACTTTTATCTTCTTGTTTAATTATATATGTTTCAAGGAATGTCAACTTGCATTGACGTGTCTGGTGATTGCAAGTAAACTAATTAATAAGGTCTACGCTATTTTGGCTGTAATATGTTAGTCGTGTCCAGTGCATGTTTGCTCTAAGTAATCTTGCCTAATTATACTTTGGTCTACCGGTAAAAATACCAATACTTCCACGAAAATCAAAAACTTAATTTAAATGATCTCCTAATTGCACGTGTCACACCAACTATACCCGCTTCATGCCAATTTATTTCCACTTTTCTAATCACGTCTATCTCATTTCCAAAAATTTCAGAGAATTTAATCGTTGCCAATCTATACTTGTTAGATATCCACTATCATATAAAAGAATGCGAGAAATTTCATTATTATTATTATTATTATTATTATTATTATTATTATTATTATTATTAGTACCATTCTTGTTATCATTATTTTTATTATTCATAATAAAATATCCATGTCGAAAATGAAAATAAATTACCAGATAGAAGAAAAGTTTCTTTCTCATATTCTTCTGAAGTACTTACGAATGAACATCACTTTATGTATAAATTGAAAAGCAAAATGAAATAGAAAATGTAAAAATAAAGATTGTGTGAAATGAGGGAACAACCGATCAATTGTGTGCATCATATCCAATCAAAGCTGAATGCCAGAACATGCTTCTTCTGTTTGCATAAATCCGTTTTGCAATTTGTTTATCCGTAGAGCTTCGTATTTGACCAATTCCATTCCGTTATCGCATTTAGTAATTATATTAAATATTACGTCTGGTGAACATACGTGTGAGGATTCAAATATATGCTGCGCGATTGCATACGTGTATTCACCATTTGACGTAAAACAGGCGTTTCAGTTGCAATTCTCTCTCATTCGAGTAATTAGAGGTCTGGTCAATTGGCCTACTTCTACATATATATTGGTGATAATATTTGATGTCGACATTACGATAATTTCTCTATGATTGCTGGTAATGGCAAGTGTTAGCCCAAATTGCTTTCGTGGTTTAGCTACACAAAATGTGCGTGTTATTTCCGCTTCAACTTTCTCTTTTGCTATTCGGGAAACTGCATCTCATTTAAATGGGATTTTCAGGTAGACTGTTTTTTTCTGTTCTTAAATACGCTTAATTCTGTTGATTTATCCTTTTAATTATTCATTTAATTAATTGTCTAGGTTAGTCATTATACATTAAATCGTTTATTGCTTTAGTAGATTCGTTGTCTTTTGAATCTCTTCAAACCAATCTGCCAATTATTGAAAAACGGCCATGAACTGATGATAATTTATATTGAAACGGCACAAAACTGCTGTAATTCGAATAATATATAGTCCAGATTGGTTTATGGTAAATTGTTATATTTAATTTACCATCAGTATCGTTTTTTAGATGTACATTTAAGGAAGAGAGAAATCATCTGACTTGTCCATTTTTGTGCTATTTCAATATAAATTAACAATAGTTTGTGACATATATTCAAGAATTGAAAGGTTTGTTAGATCAGATTCAAAAACCAACAAAGATCTTAAAGCATTTAAAGATTCTATGCCTAATGGCTATTCTAGATAATTAATTGAATCAATAATAAAATAAAAAATTCAGCAGAAACATACGTATTTCTGGCTAGTTTTAAATTTATCCCATTCCAGGCTTTATATATGGCAATGTCAAATTAATTTCTATTATGTATTACATAGTGTAGACCAAAATAACGTAATAATTATCGATAAATTTAAAAAAGCGAGGCTGATTGGAACAAATATTATTAAAGTAATAATTATTCGTTTAAATTCTAGAACATTCTTTGTTTAAATCTTTTCAAGTACATATATTGTTGAATAGTGCATAATTTCAGTTTTTTTGACATGCGTCATCTTATTGTTGATTTGCAGCAACCATATTGTTTCTCGGATTAATTTTACAATTTTTCATCGTCACAATATATGATAGTTAAAACGAGTATCGCTTTTCACTTGTACGGGTAATATAGTTATCCTTTTTTCGACAAATTTCTTTCAAGGTCAAACATTCGGTGTTCAGTGCTGCATAAATAGTGCACATTCCTTCGCATATTATTGAATTAAATAAACATATATCATTGTCATTAACATGGAGGTATATCTTAAGTTTGAGTAAACCGATAGCAAGGTACGGAGAGTCCCAGGTAAGAACCTAATAAATGTGGAAGGAAAACAAATCGATAATACTTCTATAGACTCACTAAGACCGATATCTACTTAGGGTCTATGAGGATCTCATTAATCAATAGGGTCAGAGTGCCACAAAAATTTACTAAAATGTCAACAATGTAATCAGTACCACTGGCCTCAATAAATAAAACGTGGGAGACATTTATCATCAAATTCAGTGATTAGTTTAATACCAAAGCATAAGCAGAGTTCTAGATGTTCTTCTAGACAATTGCCGCGTGTACTGATCCTCTGGGAAGATACACATGAACCCCTAGATTTGACGAACCAGGATATGTTGATTGCCGTTCGAAGACCTTGACAAGTCTTGTTGATGGTTGAGTCTGGACGTGCAAAAACAAGAAGATTGACGTGACCCACTCCTAACTTTGTTTGTCACATAGTGCATGTAAAAACGCAAATAAGTCAACAGGCGTAGATAATCAGTGCATCAGGTTCTAACAATTGCTGTTAGCGAGTAGGTCGGAGTGTATTGATTTTTAAATGAACCACGCTTATAATGATGTATGTGATACGTAATTGGTTTACGAATTGCAAACTCTCAATCTTCAAGCGTATTTAATTTAAATTTATTTACAAAATATCAGCAAAATAATGTGAATCTTTGCAAATATTATTCTATTATTCTATCGGTGGATAAAACTTAGTATGAACTTCTCCGTGAATTGGAGGAATTATTTGGTGATTTAATAATAATAATAATAATAATAATAATAATAATAATAATAATAATAATACGTTTATTTGGTATTAAAGGCCAACAGGCTCGTCCATTGAAATAACAAATCAAAGGTAGGATATGTTGAGGTAAATGAAATTGTGACTAGCAAAGTATTTATTAGCAAGGGGGAGGAGTTGAGGAAGGGAAATGTTATCATCAACTTCATAATAGTTCAATTTGATGCAAAAAAATAAAAACTAAATTCCATTTGACTAGACAAGATCAATTGGAGTTCAGTCCATGAAGTGTACGAGCATCAAAGCGGGTTAGGTTTGGTTCGGACAGATGAGTTCGAGTGTGAGATCGAAAGTGATGGCGGACGGAAGCAAACGTCAACCGATGGAGTCCTTTGTCGCGGAGATTGAATTGATGGGACGTAGTATTAACCAGGATGGAGTCGACTAGATTGAAGCAAGTGAATCATGCCGGGATCACTGGGGTTCGTTGAACTTGGTTATGACTGATGGAAGACGAGGGGGAGTCGATGTCCGATGCAAACCGTTGGTTGACCGGCAGGGCTTTCAAGTTTCCGGTCTTCCGCTGAAACAAGAAGGAAAAGGATTGGATGAGCAAAACGTAGCAAAGTATCACTATATGGATATGATAGTGTGAAAAATGAGATTAGAAGTGGTATCAGGGAGTCAAGAATTAAAGATTTAAAACCATAGTGGTTAAGTGGAAAATTAGATGACTGCCTGAGGGATTGCGCCCTCCGAAGTCAGTAATACGAATAGCCCGGGGTGAAAGAAATATTATGAATTGAGAAGGAACCAGGTTCATTTCCAATCGGTCGTTTCACAAAGAAATTTGTTCAAGAAGTACTTATGGGCCCCTTTTTTTAATTCGTGCTGGGGTACGAGCTTTCTGTCCGTGGGAAGAGCGTTGTAGACACTAGTGGCTTTGGAGAGGAGATAGATTTTTTTAAATTTGGTGGGGGTATGGTTAGATGGAATAGAAGAGTTGCTAGAACGTGTGGCGTAGTGGTGACTTGGGTGAGCAAAGTTGGACAATGGTAAGCAAGTTGTGATTTTATGGATGAAAGAAATGACTCGATGGTGACGGGTAAACCAAAGCGGTAGAAGGTTTACCAGGAGTAGGCGTTCCCGATAATTATGGCTTTGGGGAAGACTCGCTTTAGAAATCTGGAGGATACCTGTTCGATTGTATACGAGCAGGCGAGAGTAAGGGGAGAGTAGAATTCGCTAGCGTATGAAATTATTGGCAGAACGTAAACCTTGTATAGCGTGAGTTGTAGAATAGGGTTGTTAGTCTTGAAACAGATCAGACGAGTCCATTTGAAGAGTTTAGAAGTAGTGTGCGTAAGGTGTGGAGAGAAGTCTAAGGATTTTGAAAAATGAATACCTAGGTGTTTGGCCGAATCTATTATATTTATATCGAGGGGATAATTTGCAACCGGGAGAGAACAAAATGTGTCAGAGGAAAATTTCATTAGACGAGTCTTGGCGGGGTTTAGTTTGAGGCCGATTCTGCTGAGCTGCGATTGGGGCAAGGATAAAAGCTCCGATATATAGGGTAAGGAGGGGTTGGATGCTGTGGGGTTACTGAATACGATGACCATGTCATCCGTATATTTGAACAGCTTTAAAAGGTTGTCTTCAACCTGTACTTGCGCGAGCGTAAGTTTGAAGAGGATAGGACCACGTACGGAGCCCAGGGGAAATCCAGATCGGATAAGGGCTGGCCTTGAGTGACTATTTCCAACATTTCCAGTCGCGCATCAGTTTTGGAGATAGTAACTGATAAGATTGAGGACGTTGCCGCAAACACCACTTCTCAATAAAGCGGATTCAATTGCTGAAAACGTTGGCGAATCAAAAGACTTGGATATATCCATGAAGAGTAGAGTGCATTCATTACCTTTGGAGAAAGAGGATTAGTAATAATTGAGAACACTAACTAAGTTGGTGGAATTAGAGAGGCCATTCAAGAAACCATGTTGATCATCGAGGAGATAGAAGCTTTCCTGAGACTTAATGAAGATGTGGATTAGGTTGTATAATACCCTGTCAATGATTTTGGTGAAAGAAGGGACGATAGTAATGGGGCGGATAACTCTAAATGAGATCAACGAAGTGCCATTTTTGGGGATAGGAGAGATCTAAGAGTTAAGCCAGTCCGGAGGAAGATAGGTAGTTTTGAGACAACGGTTGATAACATCAAAAACCGGAGAGAAGACATTCCTGCCGAGAAGTGCAATCATGCTGACCAAGACACTATATTGATCGAATTGGTGTTTAGAATTAATGTCTTTTATTGCTAGGGCGACGCAAGCCGGCGAAAAATTGAACCAGCGTAGGTTCTCAGTGTCTCCGTTATCTAACATCTCAACAGGCGGAGTGGGAGTGGAAAAGGAGTCTATTCTATTCTATTCTATTCTATTCTATTCTATTCTATTCTATTCTATTCTATTCTATTCTATTCTGTTTTATTCTATTCTATTCTATTCTATTCTATTCTATTCTATTCTATTCTACTCTACTCTATTCTATCCTATTCTGTTCAATTCCATTCTATTCTATTCTTTTCTATTCTATTCTAATCTAATCTATTCTATTCTATTCTATTCTATTCTATTCTATTCAATTCTATTCTGTTCTATTCTATTCTATTCTATTCTATTCTATTCTATTCTCTTCTGTTCTATTCTATTCTATTCTATTCTATTCTATTCTATTCTATTCTATTCTATTCTGTTATATTCTGTTCTATTCTATTCTATTCTATTC
>JAQBSW010010049.1:0-26015 GCA_029291075.1 Eudiplozoon nipponicum | reverse complement strand
GGATATTCATTTTCGAAGCGACAGAGTTGTTGGTCGAAGAGGTGGGTTAGCTGCATATGTTCCGTCTTCGATCATACCTAAAATTCGAATACCTCTAACTCACTGGGACCGGAATTCTTTCTTTTTAACCAGTGATACTAGACCACAGCCTAGTTGTCTGCGTTGGCTTTTGGCTTCGGAATCTCTCAACATTCGATGACACTCGTAATTTCCATCCTTTTTCCACATTTTTCTCTCCCCCATATGATCAGTATAACCTGTGGAAGACCTTTACTCTCAACATGGTAACTGGAAAAAATTAACATTAGAAAGTCATTCGTTGCTTCGGCTTTGCTCTGACAACTTACTGAATCAATTAGTGCTTTTCCTACAAGTGGAAATAAATTAATTCGATTGTATCTCCTCTAACAAAGAATTGATCAACAGAGTTATCCGTTTATCAAAAGGGAGATTATACAAACATCCAGGCATTTTACTGACTAGAAAGAGTTTAGCCGACACTATGATACCATTGTCTGGAGAATTAATCATCCCTTACAATTTATTTTCATGCTTTTCCCAAGTTCATTATATTTTATCTTCCCGTTTAGAATCCGCGACCTCCATCCAGCACACACGTACAACAAACAAATTAAACACCCAATTTAAAGCGCGCAACAACCTGGTACATAATTCAAGATTACGCACATCGTCACTTGCTCGCGCTCTCGCACACAAATGTATTGATATTTATATTAGGCAAATGATCAACAGGCAAGAGCACTACGTCGAAATGCGTAAACGAGCGGCTCCCAACTCACGTCAGAAATTTGAAATGAGTAAAAGACAACTGTCAAAAAATGCAAACATCAACTTCGTTATCTCGGATGACAACTACTTCTGTTACCTTGTAAATTCCTATTCGATATCAACTTTATCCACTGAGATGTTTGACCACCGTAACACCGAGTTTGCATTGAATCCATTTCTCGGCGTTTATGGTCGATCATGCAATTACAATAAGTCTCAACAATAGTTTGATCAGTGTGGTGTCTATGTCGGCATGATCCCTCCCCTAGGTTACAACCAATTCACTTTGATTGCCACAGTTGTTGGCAGATTTCTCGACATTATCTCCCTTCCCCCGGAGTGGCTTAAGTCGATGATCACACCTATCTCAGAAAATGACATTTCTTCAATCTCCCGATTTAATGAACTCCGCGAATCTCCAGTGTCCCGGTGTTCACACAAGTTTTCGACAGAATCCTATGTAAAGAAATTTATCTTTCCATTAATTGACGAGAGTCTCTCTTTTTGACGATCAACATGACTTCATTAATGGACACTATTCCTCCACAAATTTAGCGTTTCCTTACTCAATTCTATTCTCCGAACTCCAAAAGACATGAATGCAATATCTTCATTCAGGATATCTCCAAAGCCTTCGAGTCAGTATCTTTCTCGTTGATTGAATCCGTCTTATTGATTAATGAAATATGCGGTTGCGTTCTTAAGCTTGACGGTTCTACCTTTAATCTGATCCACGACTAAAATATTAGATCTTATTCAATCTGGAAACCCCAAAGCTCAGTAATTGGGGTCAATCTAGCACTGGTACAGAATAAAGATACGGATAATCAACTCAAGCAGTTATAATATGCCGATGATACAGTAATAGTATTCAGCTATCCTAGCTCAATCACCCCTTCCTCAAATCAAACTATACAGCTAATATTTTCTCTACACTCTCAGTCCTTATAAGCCTCGCTTGATGAAACTTGGCTACGACACCATCTCTCAATTACAGACTGCAAATTGTTCTCCAAATCTTGAGGCGATTAGATCGGTCAAGCACATAGGCATCTCATTTTCTAAATCATTAAAATTTTGCACTACATATTAACCAGGCCACGGCCCATTTTATCTACTAATAGACACGAAACTCTACTCTGAGACCCAATGCATTCCTAGCTTACGTCCTACCACTCACATTCTATGCCAGCGAATTTTATTTCTCTCTCACCAAGACTACCTAATACCTTACAGCTCAAAAAAAGTAAAGATACTTATTTGGATTACAAGCAACAATGATATAAATATGAATTAAGCAAAATTCTGTAAATAAAATTTACGAGCTTGCTATAAACACCAAAAAACAAAAACAATGAAGACAACTATTTATTAAAAGGACGCTATAGATGTCCCAGAATGTCTAATTAATTAAATAGATCTCAATTACCTACCCTTATTAAAACAAAATGTAGTCAATTTTATAAACCCGTCGATGTTTGATAACAGCACAATTGCACATTGTTGTGAAATAATATGACCAACAAGAGATAACAACCAGTTCCGAATTATGACGGCATGTATTATGCAAACCTGTGTAAAGAAGTGTAGGGTGCCTGGTCTTTTGTGTTTTCCTGGCACATTTTTGTGCCGGGTAGGCAGAGTAGTGCTGATTGATATGCCAATCACGCTTGCTGTTTGGCTATCATTAGTGCTAGGTACAATGAGCTCGAGGAGTTGCTTTGGCGACTTGCGAGGGCCGCCCGTTACAATTTCCTTGGGGGCGGACTAGCTGCCTATGTCCGATCCCTTCTTATGCCCAAACGCTTGTCGACATCGAACTCTCAAGGTTTGGAATTTTTTTTCGTTTCAGCTACAAATCCTTAACCAAAGCATATCTACCTGTGTTGTCTACAGACCCCCTAATATCTCACTCATCGACGACACCCGCGGGGCCCAACTTCTATCTACTTTTTTCTCTTTACACTCCGATCGGTACGTCGTTGTGGGTGATCTCAACCTCCCCATGACTAACTGGCATAATCTAGCTTCCGAAAGTCACCCACTGCTTCGACTCTTTCGCGGACAACCTGCTACACCAATTCGTGCATTTTCCTACCCGAGGGAACAACCAACTGGATTGTGTACTCTCTAATAACGAGGTGACCGATGTTCGCTCTCGGGAGATCTTCCCTAATCTTGATCACTGTCAGGTATCCTTCCTCTTACCCCTCTTATTCTTCAGACGATTCACCAACTGGGAAGAGTTCCGCCGACTCTGTGACACGGTTAACTGGAGGGACCTCTTTCTCCCAAACAATTTCTCCTCGTGCTTTTCCGAAGTCCATAATATCCTATCCTCCCACTATAACTCCGCCACCTCTATTCAACACGTATAGTCGACGAATAAGTTGAACGCCCTGTTTAAGGCACGTGACAACCTCGCACGCAACTCTCGTCTACGCACATCGTCACTTGCCCGCGCCCTCGCTCTGAGACGCATCGATGGGCTCATTAAACAGGCTATCAACAAATAAGCGCTCCACATCAAAAAAAGCATCCGCTCAGCTCCTAACCCCCGGGAACAGTTCGCTATCATCATACACCAATTGCTGCAAAATCTTCGACAGGATCTTATAAAACCTAATCTACCCCTCCATTAAGTCTCATGTAAACTTTTATCTCCTCGATGATCAACATGGCTTTTTGAAAGGCCGCTCCTCTTCCACCAACTTAGTTAGTGTTCTCGATCATTGCTACTCCTCCTTCTCTAAAGGGCTCCTGTGCACCCTCCTATTCCTGGATATTTCCAAGGCTTTTGACTCGCTGTCATTTTCAGCAATCGAATCCGCCTTACTGAGAAGCGTTATCTGCGGCAACGTTCTCAATCTTATTAGTTACTATCTCCGAAACCGATATGCGACAGTAAAAGTTGGCAGTAGTCACTCGAGGCCAGCACATATCCGATCCGGTGTTCCCCACGGCTCTGTACTTGGTCCCATTCTCTTCAACCTTACGCTCGCGCACATACAGGTTGACGACAACCTTTTCAAACTGTTCAAATATGCGGATGACATGGTTATCGTATTCAGCAACTCCAAAACATCCAACCCCTCCTTATCCCTTATATCGGAGCTCCTATCCTCGCTCCACTCGCAGCTCAGCAGAATCGGCCTCAAACTAAACCCCACCAAAACTCGCCTAATGAAACTCTCCTCTGATCCATTCTGCTCTATCCCGGTTGCTAACTACCCCCTTGATATAGAAATAATAGATTCGGCCAAACATCTTGGCATTCACTTCTCAAAATCCCTAGACGTCTCCCTACACCTTACACACACTACTTCCAAACTCTTCAAATGGGCCCGTCTGATCTGTTTTAAGACTAACAATCCCACTCTCCAACTCACGTTATTCAAGGTCTACGTTCTGCCCCTCATTTCCTACGCCAGCGAATTCTACTTTCCTCTAACCCTCGCCTCCTCCTACACTATTGAACAGATATCCTCCAGATTTCTAAAACGAGTCTTCCCGAAATGCCAAAACTAGGGAACGCCTTATTCTGGCAAACCTTCTTCCGCTTTGGTTCACCCGTCACCATCGCGTCATTTCTTTTATCCACAAGATCACAACCTGCTTACCACTCTCCAATTTTGCCCACCCCAGTCACCACTATGCCACACGATGTAGTAACTCTTCTATCCAAGCCTACCATACCCCCACCATATTTAAAAAAATCTATCTCTTCTCCAAAGCCACTAATGTCTTCAACGCTCATCCCAAAGGCATAAAGCTCCTACTCCAGTACGAATTCAAAAAGGCAGCCCATCAGTACTTCTTCAACAAACTTCTTTGTGATACGACCGATTGGAAACGAAACTGGTTGTTTCTCAATCCATAACATTTACTTCACCCCAGGCTATCCTCTTTACTAACTTCGGAGGGCGAAATCCCTCAGGCAGTCATCTAATCTTCCACTTTACCTCTCTGGTCTTATTCTTTTCTTCTAGATTCACTAATACCACCTCTCAGCCTATTCCTAACCCCATTATATCCACGTTGTGGATACTCTACTACGTTTTGCTCATCCAACTCTTTTCTCTCCATGTTTGTATGGAGACTGAACCAACAGCCTCACTGACTTCACCCTTAACGTATAGCTTCTGACTTGACTCTCTTGATGTTAATGATAACTTATCCTCCCCACCCTCCTCCCCCTGCTAGTAAATACTTTGCTAGTCACAATCTCCACCACCCACATATCCTGTACCCTGATATTTTAATGGCTGGGCTGGCCTTGATACCATTATTTTTATTATTTATTGTATTATTATTATGATCATTTTGTTATAACTCCATTTCGCGCATTCATAATCCCTCCTAAATATAGATGAAGGATAATAGCTCCATTTTTTGTTTACCTTTGTTGATTTTAAAAATTCATTTATGAGTTCTTTTCGTTGGTTTCGATCTCGCACATATCGCGTGAGTTAACTGGCATATCAATTACCTTTTTTTGTGAATAACCTGATTTTAAATTATATTTTATAAAATTTGGAATTTACTCACGTATAATTATTATCAATTGTTACATCGATAAGAAACTCAATTTTATTTTCATGTATTGCAATTTTAAGATTTTATTTTAATCAAGGCAAAAAATAAGACGGCGAGCTATCACACACTCTGATTTAATAAAATATTTTATAGCATCCTTTCCATGTGCAAAAAGGAAAAGATTTATCTGATACAGGAACCATTTCCTTCTCATATTCTTCTCAAATATCTACAAATGAACATCGCGTTATAAATTAATTGAAAGGCAAAAAATATAATGTGAAATAAGGGAACAATCAATCAATTACATGCATCACCTCCAGTTCAAGCTCAATGCCTGAACATGCTTCTTCTGCTTGCATAATTCCGGCTGAATTATTTTATCCATAATGCTTCGTATATGGCTAACTCAATTATATTATTGCATTTTGTAATTATCTTAATTGCTACGTCTGGAGAACGTATGTTCGATGCTTCAACAATGTGTTGTGCAATTGCAGACGTGTATTCAACATTTGATTTAAAACAGGCGTTCAAGTTACAATGTTCTCTCATTCGAGTAATTAACCGTTTGGCTGACCGCCCTAAGTAAAATGATCACTCTACGTAAGTTGATCGCAAACATTCGCATTTATAATGGTAAATGATATTTTAAGTCGACGTTAACGGCTGTTTCTCTTTGATTGCTGGTAAAGGCAAGTGCGTTACTATAAATAACACTCGCATTTTAGTAGCATCCATCATCATCATCATGTCCAGCCATACAAAAGACAAAATTGAATAATGATGAACTGCCATATAACCAAAAGGAGTGAAAATATATATAAATGACAACATAAATATTATTTTAGGCGAATTATTAGTGAGACTTGCGAGAGGAAGCGAGGCAGAGAGAGAAGGAATACCTAGTTACTATGAGTAAATTTATCAGGATAACTAACAGAAATGAGGCAAACTAAACATCTCCACAAAACCATTATGGCCAAGTAAGCATTCGGGCAGGGCAACATCAGCCATAAAGCTTCCTTGCGTCTTTCACTGTATCACGTTCTAAACAAACCAAATTTCGCAGCTAACTTTGTCCTACTAAGAAAATAAAGTTAAGATGATTCTACTAAAACTCTGCAATAAGATCACCTCTGAGCTCGATTCGATGCTATATCACTAATGGTATCTAACCAAGAACTATGATGCGCACGAGAACCCCATCCTGGCAGACGAGTGGGCCATATACTACCCAATTTGGATGTAAGTGACTTCAATTGTTTCTACTGTCAAAATCTGCCCACCTTGCTTCTTACGCCGATTTGGTGCTGGATGAGAGAATAGAGCTCTACTAGGCAATCGAAATGAGGGCATACGCAAAACGCCAACAAAGTTGATGGAGCCTTATTTGTTTTTCTAACGTGGAGCACTTATTGGCAGATCCAAAAATACGTCTACGGATGTCAACGTTAGTTATTCGTTGTTGGTAACGAACATGTGCTATACTTCTCAAACAACGATGATCGGATGCCTGTAAGCGTTTCAAGTCATCAAATCTAAGAGGCCAAGTTTCACTAGCGTATAGTAACATTGCGCGTACAGATGCATTGCAAACACGACATTTAAGGCAGACTGAAATATTTGCGTTTCTCCATAAATGACGAAGGCTCGAAGAAGCTACACAAGCTTTCGCGATTTGTATTCTCACCTCGTCAGACATATTGCCTAAGTTATTGATAGCGCTCCCAACATATCTAAACTTGTCGACAATTCCTAGATCTTCATTCTGTAGTCGCAGCGTTGGAATGAGTGGTGGGTGATCCTGTAGCAGTATCTTACATTCAGAGGGTGAGAATTCCATACCGATCATTTAATCCATTCAAGGTGACCTGGGCAGCATCCCGATTGCCAAATAATAGTACGATATCGTCCGCATAGTCAAGATCGACCAGTTTACCGCCCGGGAGAACGTCAACACCTGCATTCTGAATGTGTGGAAGAGTGTTGTTTATAATAGCATCGATTACAAAATTAAACAAAAGGGGGGAAAGTGGACAACCTTGACGAACACCACTGCTGGTTGTAAAGTTATGCGTTAATTCGTTGTAGACCTTAACGCAACCAGAAGTATTTGTGTAGAGAGCGCGTATAATATTAAAAAATTTGTGGGCACACCGCTTTTCGTCAAAATATGGAATAAAACATTGCGATACATCGAATCTTAAAGTCTAGAAAGACGGCTATTGTGGGACGGTGATATAAATGTTTTTGTTCAAAAGCTTGACTTAACGTAAAAATATTATCTATACAACCTAGTCCTGCGCGGGATCCGGCCTGTTCTTCTCTTGTATGTGATTCATTAAGATGACGTAGGATAATCAAAGCAAATAACCTAGATACAACTTGAGTCAATCTTATACTACGATGGTTATGAAACGAATTACGATTCTCTTTTTTTAAGATAGGAATGATGGTCGACTCATTTCAAAAAAGGAGTACGGTTTCCTCATTCCATGTAGTATAAAAAAGTTTGTACAACGCTCCTGGAATTATATCACCACCATTCTTAAATAATTCTGGAAGCAAATTTTCGGGGCCTGTGGCTTTGCGGCGTTTAAGAGATAGGATTGCATCGCGTACTTCTAACTCTGATGGTTCTTCGAGACTACCATTCGTCACTGCTGTTGTAGACATGCTTTCGCGAACCGGAACTGACGCGGGTGCCCAAGAAAATTGATCTTTGAAGTGTTCAGCCCACCTATCAAGACGTCTTATTTTATCGGTTATTAAATGGTTGTTACTATAATTTATAGTTTCACTAAATTTTAATTTTCTCGGGCCTGTTGCGCGAATAAGTTGGAACAAACAGCGACTATTGCCTGACGCGAAGACTTCTTCCATTTCTTCAGCCTTTCTGGTCCAAATGTTTTCGAGATCGACTTTTAGACTGCGCTTAAGTTGGCGTCTTATATTGCGACAGCTATTATTATGAATTGAGCCAGGTGGAATTTGGCGCCTTATTTCGAGTATCTTCATAGATTTTACACAGATCCAATGATTATTTCTACGGGGACCTGCAATGACACATACAGTAGAACCTGCATAGTGCATAGTGGAACATATCTTGGACCAAAGTAAATTCTGATTTTCGCGATCCAGACCAGTTAGATTAGACTAGAATATCTTCATATTTTTGTCGGAAGGATGGTTGTTCAAGTTTGTCTACATCAATTATTTTCCCGGAAAATTTTAGTGCAAATCTACAACGGATAAGTGCATTGTCCGAGTCGACATGTGTTCCAAAAAGAACGGCAATCCTGGATGCAACCACGTCATCTATAAACTAATTGCTACATGATCTGTTTGAGTCCACCGTTGTCCGGGTGCTGGAGGACACAATGTAGCGCAACGTCTGAAGTTTGCACTACTTAAATATAATCTATTATCAGCGCAGCTATTCAAAAGCTGTTCAGCATTATCGTTACGCGTCGGACTTAAAGTGTATTTTCAACCTAAATGAAATTCTGCGTTACTTAAGCGCCCAACTTGAGCATTCATGTCACTCATAACCAAGAATATATCTGAACTTTGTGCTTTACTTAGTAAGAAGCTTAGTTCGGACGAATTGAATGTGTTAATGCCGCTTCAACGTTCTTTTGTACTATTCGGATAAATGCATCTCCTTTAAATCGTCGAAACATCAGACGTAGCATTTAAGATAAATACTATATGCCTTGACAGAATGGAGTAAGCCACATACAAAACTTTAAGGATAAACAAATCGCAGCCGAATTTAGGCAAGCAGAAGTATGCTCAGGCATTGAGCTTCAATTGGAGGTATGCACGCAATTGATTGGTTGTTACCTTATTTCAAACTATCCCCATGTTTACATTTATCTATCTTTTAATGTCTTTTAATATATATATATATATATATATATATATATATATATAAAGAGATATTCATTTGTATATACTTCAGAAGAATAGTGAATAGAAAGAAACGGTTCTTGTATCTGATAAAACTTCATTTTTGCATATGGAAAAGGTACTATGAATTTAATTAAGGCTCGCATTCACAAAAAGAAAATTCTTCAAAAAAAAATATATAACTTTGACGCGACGGATAGAAGGCATTAATGTGAAAAAAAGCACTTGAGCAATAGGTTTAGTAAAGTTACCTTAAGGAAGGGCACTGAGCAATTAAGCGATTAACCAAGTGGTCATCGAATATGAATCTGACCTCTGTCACTAGAAAGCCAATTCAAAGCCTCTGCGAAATATGGCGACCACACCAGTGGCGGCAGTATGTCCCAGCACCTAAAGACCAGAAAATCACATGGATTTGGTTGAAGACGCGAAATTGTTAGTCAAATTAAAGAGGATTACTAAATTAATCGACGTTTTTCTCGACCTGGTGGGCGTTGCCAGAAAATATTAGGCTATAGAAGAATCATCATTGGCAGGAAACCATTAAATTCCTTTGAGCTTTCAGTGGAAGAACTTCAAATGGGATATCAACACGAAAAATAGCACAAATTACCGAACTATTACGTGAGGAAAAGATGGCAAGACAAATTTAATCCAACTTTTATGATACATCAAATGCGAAACGTCCTGAGCTTCATATCTCACAAGAGGTAAATAGCAGTATAATTAGACTAAATAACAAACTGGATTAAGAGCCACATTGCATGTATTTGAAGCATTAGAATTAGAGTGGCCAAAGTTCAGAGGATTTGATAATGTTACATAATCCGAAACCACAGATCTGCTGTAACCGCGGATTCGTACATTGAGCGGGAGGTTTGATGAATATCAAATTCTTCGTATAGTAGAGAATCAGCTTAGTGGTCTGCGACAAGAGATGTTTGAGATAAAAAACAAAGTCGAAAGCATAACCAGTGGATGTTCACAATCTCGTAAAAAACGTCGTAACAAAAGTGCAATGAGCCGCGCACTTATGACTCTCGGATAGTGACATGTTGAGGAATGCATCTTACTGCAGATGGGAGTGCCCCATTGAAAATAAAGCTCTCATTCGGTGGCAAAATAAAGCTATCCATAGAAATTCAGGACTGAAGAAATACGAGCACAAGCTAGTCAGCCCGGGAATGGTAGCATGAACCTTACCGTGTCTAAAAGGGACAGCCATCATCACAAATCATCTGAAGCCTCGAGTTTGGTCTAACTACGCAGTAAAATTTAGTGTTAAATGTGTAGGGATGGAATGAGAGAAAGCGTGCCAGACGCGAAGAGCAGGTTTCGGCTGCTGAAGGAAATTTAGCCACAGGCATCTGGGCAGACAATATAAGAGAAGGATTATAAACAATCTTCACGAGGAATGAGCGACCTAGTGTTCTTTTTAAGCCCACATATGATACGAATTATAATAATGACATACTGCATCGATCATCGCGCAGTACAAAAACAGTCGCCTTTTCTGCTAATTTGTGCAGAGTCGACAAGCGAAATCAGGCTACTGCAGACACCTTCGTTTCCGATTCTGTCTCCTTTCCTTCTCTTTCCTCTTCCCAATCTAACAATAACTTTCTTTTCGGTTCTTTGGTTATGGTGGATGTTGATCATATCACGAGTGCAATATCGAATTGCAGAATATCGAAAACATTTCAAATAGACTGCAATTCATTAAAACTTAGTGTAGGTTTTAACGTCAACGTATCTAATGTGCGAACATTTAAAAAATGGACAACAAGCTCTTGCACATACGTTGGATAAATTAGAAATCGATGTATTTTGCGTATCTGAAACACGAGTAGATGATCCTACGAGCATTACAGAACTGCGTGCACCATTCTTAGCTACGCGATATTGTCTTCTAACCTAATCTAAAAGTCAGAATGCAGGTGTAACAGTAATTTTATACAATCAAATTCTGACTTTACATAGCTAATAGTGGTAGTTCCCAAGCATAAACCCGAACAACGGAGGGATTGTGACAATAATCTACAATTGAATTCAGTAACAATATGTGATACTTATTGTTTGTAATGTTCATGGTAGAACTGTCGAAATTTCTTCGCCTTAAAGCTGACTTGGCCATAATGGTATCGTGTGGAGGTTTAGTTAACACTACGTTACACTTATAGAGGCGGAATCTATACCACTCACTACATTGAGATTGCCTGTGGTGAGATCACATTAATTTTTACAGATATCAATTTGACTGACGTGCATAAGCCAGAAATGTCAGCGTTTGGCGAATGATGCACTTCAGGACTACGTTTGCTAGTGTTCTCGGGAAGAACACTGAGAGCAAATGGACACTGTTATCTAGGCTGGAAAAATTCGGTTTAGTGGTCAATCCATTGAAAATACAACTAAACAATAATTGTTTGCGCGGGTGGTAGTAACAATTGTTTAAATGAAGTTTACCAACTTGAAGTAAACACCAATCTAATTGTATTTAACCAGTTGTCGAATAACGGAAAAACTAACGCCAGTCGCAACACACTGACGCGTATCCACCATTCCTGCTCATTACCACGATGGAAAACTGCGGCTCTCGCCCCTAAAAATGCAATATTGAATGCTCAGTAATGATGTTTATTTGACATTCTATTTACAAAGATGGAATTAAATCCTTCGAAGATAAGATTCAAACAATCAAAAATGCGCTGGAGCTCTGAACTATGCGCCAACTTCGTAGTTTTATAGGGATGATCAACTATTAGCGCCGATTTATAACAGGATTAGCTGGATGTTTGGAATCGTTATCAAAGAGATAATGGTATAGCCAGGACAATATCGCTTTACAGAATGAAGAACTTTAACGCCATTGGAAAGGAATTACGTGTGATTTATGCTGCAGTTCTGCATTTTATGTACTAATTGGACGGGCATCAGCTCACGGCTTGGCTGATCATAAGCCGCTGACAAGTATCCTAGGTAAAAAGAAAATACATATTTTTAGGAGGGTGAAATCACATATAACTAGACGATAAGAATTCGACTTCGCCGTCTTTCACATTGCAGGAAAGGAAAATATTGGGGCGGACGCTCATTGCAGACTCCACGAGACGGATATAGATATGACCCAGCTAGTCATTCGTCAATTCAATGACATCTACTAACGATTTTTGCTATAATTTGATGGAAGCGCAGATTATGGATCCTTAAGTAGAAACTTTGGCTAAGGAATCATCGTATTCACGTAAGGTTTTAAATCAGTTGTTAATGTGTTAAGTCTCCAGTAGCCAACCTAGACAGTAGTACCGAAGCATCCATAGTGTAAAGTAATTCCACAGCTGCATGAACTGTGTCACCCATTCACTAGGGCTTTTATCAGGCAATATACTGTTAGATATATAAAGCCATACATGTCGAAAGACACTCGGGTTTGGGTAAGAGCGTGTGTCCGGTGTCAAACTTAAATTTTGACATACCGAGACAGGAGTAAAGACAAACAGAATGCCAGCGGGTCGTTTCATGCACGTACACATAAGCATTGTAGAAATGCACGAGATATATGATAAAAGATATCTCATCACGATGGTTAATTGATTTGAGCGACGGTTTGAGGATAGGACAGCTCAGGAAGTTCTAATAATTTATGGTGTATCATTGATTGAAGTCATTAATAACTAATATTTCACCGCAGTATAACCATAAGAAAGATTTTTTTAAATTATTTAAGAATATAATAATAGAGAAAAATAATTTTATAGAACACTTTATTAAAGTGATTTACGAGAGAGAGGACTTAGGTAATGAGTATATTTACCTAGATAACACACAGAACTGAGGCAAACGAAACCTCTACACAGTATCATTATGACCGAGCCAGGTTAACGGAAAGACGATATCAGCAGGTTTCCACTACATCACGCCATGAGCACAATTTTAATATACAAAAATTAACTAAACAACTTCGTCCTTACCAGAATCAGCTTATTCATTTATAGTATGTACAATAATAGAAGTAACAAACCTAGATATGTCAAGAGTCAAGCTTATACCACGATGATTATCACACAATTTACGCTTGCCGTTTATGAAGATAGAAATAATTGTTAACACACATCAAGCAAACGGCACGTTCTTATCAATCAATTTAATACGCAAAAGGTTAATGAACGATCCAGAACTTCTATTACTACCATTTCTAAATAAGCTCGGAAAAATCATCGTGGTTTGCGACATTTAAGAGATAGAATTACAATCCGTAGTTTTTACCTTTGATGTTTGTTTGAGAATAAAATTTCACACTGTCAACACAGGCATACTTTCGAAGATCTTGACCAACACAGGTGCTCAAGAAAATTGATCTGAATTATTTATATTCACCTAACAAAATGCATTATTATATCGGTTATTCGATGTTTGTTGCTATCATTTAGTTTCGCTAAATTTTATCTTATTCGGATCTGTTGCGCGAATAATTTATAACAAACATAGGCTATAACCAAATGCATACGTTTCTTAAATCGTTTTGGCCTCTTTGGCCAAAAGTATTCGAGAACGACTTTTAGATTACGCTTAATTTTGCGTCTTATTTCTACAATCTCCATGAAATTTACAGGGACCAAATGATTATTTTTACGGGAGCCTAGAATGGCACATACATTATTACCCGCATTGTGTATAGTGAAGCTAATCTTCGTCCAAAGTAAATACGAATTTTCTCTAAAAAGGCCAGTTACTTTTGACTTTATAATATCTTTATATTGTTGTCGGAAAGACGATTGTTGGAGTTTACTAAAATCTATTTGCGGTTTATTCTTATTTATTTTTCCGGAAATTTGGGTGCAAATTTACAACGGATAAGCGCATGTCCCGGGTCGACATTATTGTTCCAAAACGAAAAATAATCGCGGAAGCAAACCTGCCATATATAATTGCTACATAATCAATTTGAATCAGCGTTGTTCTGGAGATGGAGAACGCCGTAGCGCAATTTGACCTTCGCGTCTGGCACGTTAGATATTTAACAATAAGTGTTACTGCGCCGTTAAGCCAAACTCGAGGCTTCATATAAAACAAGATGATATCAGTGTCCCTTTAGACCTGGCAAGATTCATGTTACCCGATGGTCGTCAGGCCGGAATTTATATGGCTACGGACCATAGAAAAACATGAATTAACAGTCAGCAAAGGAAATATCCTATGATATCAGTGCAAATTATAGTGTTTTATAACAAATTCAGAGGTTTATTTATTTTAATTTTATAACCTTTATGCTTCATTTCTAAAGTATAAACACCTGCAATATTACTAATTAATATATATTACATTAAGAAGGGATATACAATTGGCCTATCTTATTGAATGTAAACTTAATTATAACTACTGATTTGTCAAGTTAAAATATTACACAATTTTAATTAAGAGATATTCACCATCAATAATAATCAGCATGTCTAACAATTTATTCTTAAGATTCTTTTGGAACACAAGCTTTCATATATATTTACTAATTCACTGTTTTCATGCGCAAACGAATATATTATGCAATTTAGAAATGCCAGGTAACCAGAAAAGTGAAATAAGTACGGAATATGTGATCGTCCAGTCATTAGTGCGCATCGCCCCCAGTTCAGGCTCAATGGAAAATTATAATTCTTCCGTTTGCATAAATCATGTTCCAGTTAGTTTATCCACGCCGCCTTATAAAATTTAAATTAATTTGTCATTGTATTTGCTATCTTTAATTCAATATGTGGTGCACATACTTCAGTTTTCTAAATGTTGCACAACATTAGCCGTGTACACCCCCATTTTATTTGGCACAGTAAATGGAAAAAGTAAAAATCGTTCATTCTAGTTGTTGAAATCTGGTCGATCGGTCTAATTACGACGACCAAAAGCTTAAGCTTGACAATGGATCATAGTTGATATTAGCAATAACGTGTTGTCTTTAAATCTTGAAAAAACGACAAGCGCTATCTTATATAATTTAGCTGAATTAAATTCATTTTCGAGGCGCCACTACATTTTTGTTTAGTGGTAAACAGTGCCATTTTTAAGTTTTGTCTTAATTTTTGGTCCTGCTCTAGACGTTTTCTGGTAAACCAAATTACAATAATTAAAAAACATGTCTGGCGAATATGCTTTCAAAATTTCCATGTAGGAAATTCTAAATAGAAGTGTGATTGAATTAGTATAAATATCAGTCTTAAATAGGGCGAGGATATTGCACGTGAAAACATTAAGACGGTTTAAGTTTGGGATGTCATCTGCGAAGGACAAGTACCAGTACAACAGACCTAAAGCGACCTTTTGACGCCCAAACTGGTACAGTACTTGCGTCTATGAGGTTCTTGATATTTTATACAGGAGAAGACTACAAAATTTGGCGACTGCGTAAGATTCATGATTTGGGAGACTTAAAAACGCGGGCTACCGCACCAGGGGCACGTCTACGGGCAGGTATACGATCACGTTGATAGCATTTTCAGTGGAATTTATTTCAGCTGTTAACATTATAAACCAGGACAGCGCATGCAGCTCAGGAATACAAAACCCGTTAGG
Organism: Eudiplozoon nipponicum; assembly: GCA_029291075.1. Lineage (NCBI taxonomy): Eukaryota > Metazoa > Platyhelminthes > Monogenea > Mazocraeidea > Diplozoidae > Eudiplozoon > Eudiplozoon nipponicum. The sequence goes on along the minus strand of JAQBSW010010049.1, from coordinate 10,214 downwards.
CCGGCAATTCGCTATTAGGAGCCATTGTGGTGTTAACAATTACTCAGGCTCTAATGTATTTCATGGAAGCGTGAATTGAAGTATTCATGAATTCTGAAATGAGTACTTCAATGAGGCACAGGAATATGGAAGTATCCGGTAGGTGGTGATATCCGTTTATAGGGAGATTAAGGAAATTTCCGGAGTCAAGACTGAACGGACTTTCGTTTTGAATTTGTTCAATACTCATTTTTTTAAATGTAGGCAGACGCGGATTCAACCCGTGTATTCAGATATGGTGGAAATATATATGATTCCACATTTCATTATCAAATATGGCCCGCGCATGACAGTCCCACGAGTCGAGGTGATGAACGAATGTTCGGGGGACATTAATGTAAAAAATTTTTGGTTGTTAATATGAACGGTACCACCATTGGATACTCAGACTATAACAACAGGAAGCGGAACGTGGTTAGGAATCAATGAAAGACTTAATTAGTTTGATGATTGCAGTTTGTAATTCTTAAATTCTACATAACTATTTATTTAGTAGGTGAATACGATAAATATTAATATTTGTTTATCAACATACGGCGCAATCGTGAAACATGATATGCAATTTAACAATAATTGATTGCGCGGGTGGTGGTAACAATGCTTTAAATCAAGTTTGCGAGCTTGAAGTAAACACCAACCCCATTGTATTTAACCAGTCTACGAACAACATAACAAAACTACCGCCAGCTGCAACGCACTGACGCGTTTCGACCTTCCATGATCATCATCAGAGTACGACGGCAAACTGACTATCGAGGATCAAACCGCATTGAATATATATGGAAATCAAATTTAGATATGCGGCTCTCACCTCTAGCAGTCTCGCATACATTGAACTTGACTGGAAATGTCGGCTGCACAATTTCTATGCAGTCACGAACATTAATTGTTTGCAGCTTTCGCCACATATACATATATAGACAATACAATTTAACAATAATTGATTGCGCGGGTGGTGGTAACAATGCTTTAAATCAAGTTTGCGAGCTTGAAGTAAACACCAACCCCATTGTATTTAACCAGTCTACGAACAACATAACAAAACTACCGCCAGCTGCAACGCACTGACGCGTTTCGACCTTCCATGATCATCATCAGAGTACGACGGCAAACTGACTATCGAGGATCAAACCGCATTGAATATATATGGAAATCAAATTTAGATATGCGGCTCTCACCTCTAGCAGTCTTGCATACATTGAACTTGACTGGAAATGTCGGCTGCACAATTTCTATGCAGTCACGAACATTAACTGTTTGCAGCTTTCGCCACATATACATATATAGACAATACAATTTAACAATAATTGATTGCGCGGGTGGTGGTAACAATGCTTTAAATCAAGTTTGCGAGCTTGAAGTAAACACCAACCCCATTGTATTTAACCAGTCTACGAACAACATAACAAAACTACCGCCAGCTGCAACGCACTGACGCGTTTCGACCTTCCATGATCATCATCAGAGTACGACGGCAAACTGACTATCGAGGATCAAACCGCATTGAATATATATGGAAATCAAATTTAGATATGCGGCTCTCACCTCTAGCAGTCTTGCATACATTGAACTTGACTGGAAATGTCGGCTGCACAATTTCTATGCAGTCACGAACATTAATTGTTTGCAGCTTTCGCCACATATACATATATAGGCAATACAATTTAACAATAATTGATTGCGCGGGTGGTGGTAACAATGCTTTAAATCAAGTTTGCGAGCTTGAAGTAAACACCAACCCAATTGTATTTAACCAGTCTACGAACAACATAACAAAACTACCGCCAGCTGCAACGCACTGACGCGTTTCGACCTTCCATGATCATCATCAGAGTACGACGGCAAACTGACTATCGAGGATCAAACCGCATTGAATATATATGGAAATCAAATTTAGATATGCGGCTCTCACCTCTAGCAGTCTTGCATACATTGAACTTGACTGGAAATGTCGGCTGCACAATTTCTATGCAGTCACGAACATTAACTTCAAGCTCGCAAACTTGATTTAAAGAATTGTTACCACCACCCGCGCAATCAATTATTGTTTAAATTGTATTGCCTATATATGTATATGTGGCGAAAGCTGCAGACAGTTAATGTTCGTGACTGCATAGAAATTGTGCAGCCGACATTTCCAGTCAAGTTCAATGTATGCGAGACTGCTAGAGGTGAGAGCCGCATATCTAAATTTGATTTCCATATATATTCAATGCGGTTTGATCCTCGATAGTCAGTTTGCCGTCGTACTCTGATGATGATCATGGAAGGTCGAAACGCGTCAGTGCGTTGCAGCTGGCGGTAGTTTTGTTATGGTGTTCGACGACTGGTTAAATACAATGGGATTGGTGTTTACTTCAAGCTCGCAAACTTGATTTAAAGAATTGTTACCACCACCCGCGCAATCAATTATTGTTTAAATTGTATTGCCTATATATGTATATGTGGCGAAAGCTGCAAACAGTTAATGTTCCTGACTGCATAGAAATTGTGCAGCCGACATTTCCAGTCAAGTTCAATGTATGCGAGACTGCTAGAGGTGAGAGCCGCATATCTAAATTTGATTTCCATATATATTCAATGCGGTTTGATCCTCGATAGTCAGTTTGCCGTCGTACTCTGATGATGATCATGGAAGGTCGAAACGCGTCAGTGCGTTGCAGCTGGCGGTAGTTTTGTTATGTTGTTCGACGACTGGTTAAATACAATGGGATTGGTGTTTACTTCAAGCTCGCAAACTTGATTTAAAGAATTGTTACCACCACCCGCGCAATCAATTATTGTTAAAAATTCATAATATAATTCCAAACCAAAGTTTACCATTTGATGAAGCAGGGCCAAGTTTACTTCGCTGATCGCAATTTGCAGTGTCTGTTATTGTAATCCAACCATAACGTTGCCACTTTGCCGACGATCTAAGCCGAAGATATCTTCTGCTATAACTGGCAGTCTCTTCAGATGTCGGAGGTGTGCAAATGCCGTCGTTAGAAGATAAAAACTTGCAACCGTCCATCACAGACTTTATGCTACCTAAGCCAATAAAAATTAATCTTATAAATCATAATACCTCACGAAGTGCAAGATAAGTTGGTGTTGAATTTTTGAAATATCATAAAAACAAGCAGGCGGATTGTCAAAGTAAATCACAAACAAATAAAGCGATTCAAAATTACATTGAAGTGATACAATCAGAAATAGAAAGTCCAATACATCAAACATAAAAGAAAAACAAATATACTTTGCGCCGTTTTACACATGGTCGAACGCTGTGAATATAGTAAGAGGACAACTCGAATTCGATAGAGTCCAGTTTCTGTAAGTTTGGAAAGAATCATAACGTCAATCTTTACGAGGCGTCGGTGCACTGGAAGAAACCCCAAAGTGGTTCCAAGCGACATACGTACTTAGTTGTAGTGATGTAGAAACGGTTTCTTTAGACTCGTATTTCTAAAAAGCAATCAAATTCAATTACCTGTTGCGCAACATATTTCGTTTACTTCAGTTCAATTTAACTAATGGAGTATAGAGCAGTGTAGACCACTTCTCTTCAATTAAACAGACTTTGAGTTGGTAAATCATGGTGTAAGAAGCGTAAATTTCGTCAACTTAAATTGAATTTGTGATAATAAAGAAATTTCTGCACTGAGATAAAATGAGACAAAACTAAATGAAAATGAGAAAAAGAACTAGGTGAATAAGTTTATAGTGAGTACAGTACAATTTGACGACTTTGTTCAAAAGTCATGATATCTGTGCTGTAATGCCCAATCACGAAAGTCGCTGAATCTGGGCAAGCAACCGCTGGAAACTTAATAAATGAAACGAAATCAATTAGCACAGAATTGATACATCAGAGAATCAAACAAGCAGCCGAATAAATGAATGAATCGCTGGCGCTCTCACCTTGAGTAACTTTCATAAAATGATAATGGTGAACGATTAAATTTCATTGGCCTAAAATAAACAGCAGTAAAAAAGCCATTAAAAATAACTGTAATTTTAAAAAGTTAAAAAAATGGGACATAAATCTTCCAATATCAAATTGTACTGCTAAGGAAAAGTAGACTTACGATCACGAGGCGATGAACTGATACGTTACCGATGGAAACTCTCATTTCATCCAAATTTAGTGTGTATATAACCGACAATAAAAACAATGAAATTCATGCTGCGGATCTACACAATAGTAGTGGACTGATAAAGATAGGTTCTCTAAGATAGCTAGTAAGAAACAGGATTACGCCAGCAAAGTATACTAATGATTCACTGCAACTTAACTATGAAATAAATAATTATGTATAAGCCATAAATAGACAGCAGGTCGACCGTGCTTAGTGGAGGATTGAGCCTGTATTAATTGTACCTTTCTACAATGGTCTGCTGAGTGAAAAATTTTAAAAGCACATTTGCGCCAACAGTATAACACAGAAGTCATTTTATGTAAATAATCGGCTAACATTTTAAATAGCGTAATAGTGGGAACACATAGTTCCAGACAAAGAGACGGGTAATTTGCATTAAATAAACAGGGTGGCGCAGTGGTTAGAAAAACAGACTCCGAAGTGGACGTGCCCAGGTTCGAGCTCTGTCCGCGGCAAATTCTGGACAGTACGTGATGAGTTCTCAATAAGGACGAAACCGATCTACTGGATGAATTGCCTTTTCTACATTATACAATGCTTAGTTTATAATGAAAAATGTATGTATATAATGGGAAAGTGTTATACCAAGATCGCAACCTTGATTAAAATAATTTCTATCACCGCCCGCGCAATTAATGTTCGCTTAATTGAATAAAAATCAGTATGTTTGATGAATAAAGGAATTTCTGAATAAATTGTCTCTCTGCCGCCGAAGAAGGAGATAAATAAAAGGATATGTCGAGGTCAGTACTATGACAACGTAAAGATGTCTTACTTTTAAGTGGCAAGCATCGACGAGAACTGGTTGGCATAAGCATGGCAAGACACGTGAAAAGTGAGAGTTCATTTGGCCACTCGTTGTCTGCAAACTGTGAAAAATTCGAAGAAGTTCTCGACACTTGTCTTTGTGAACGAGACGACCGCTTACTAACATTTTGAACATGAATATTGCTATCTAACGCTTCAGCATTTCCACACGAAGAACAGACATCGTCGTTGTCTACAGCAAAGTCAGACGAGCCATCATTTTTTACTAAATCGCCTGAACTGTTTTCATCGTCAGAAAAATCGTAAATCGCGAATGTCGATTCAAAACGCTTTAACCAACCGTTAATACAGTCAACGCGTACAGTGAACTCCGACAGAAGCTGCAGTACACCTAGCCAGGAACTTACCGATGGCATTTTGAAGGTCTTACACAAAGTACGAGAAAACAAAGAATAAGAATTAGGAAATATGAAGTGGATTTCGAATAAAAAGAAATTTTACATTATTGGAGCGTAAAATTTCTAGCTACATATTACGAATATAATATTGATTTTTCAAAATACTAGATTAATAAACCTATTCGAAGAATTATTGCACAGCATATAGACGTTTTTATTTAAATTTTTGTGTTATCCGTATACATTTAACAAAGTATCTGATAGAAAAGGTAATTCATTCCGCAGAAAGATTTCGTCATTATTGGGAACTAATTAAATACTGCCCAGAACTTACCGCGGCCAGCACTTGAACCGAGGCACTTTACTACGAAGTCTTCGACTCCATCCACTGCAACACCCGTGCAGTATGCTACACGCAATTTTAAGTTAAATTCAAACTTATGTTTCTCGTTAAATTTTACATCATGTGCAACCTATTGAAATCAGTTGATAACTAACTTTCAGATTAGCCACTCAGAACTGTCGTTACACAAGGCACTATATTGATTTGAAGTTTAGTGGCAGAATTTTGGTTATATATATGATGTCATATCCTGGATAATAATAAAGAGTTCCTATAGGGAGGAACCGAACTACAGGATGTATTCAAGAATGTATTATGTGTTGCGAACCTAGTAAAAAATTAGTTCAGTTATGACCAGAAGGATAAACCAAAGACAGCATGAACGGAAAGTATAATCTCATGCAGATTCGTTTCGTGCTTACTGGCGACTCATCAGTAGGAGCCGGTATAACGCCCTTTAACCACTATAAATTTGGGTGAGGAATGTGAGATAATAGAACGTCACAATCTCCTAGACGAAAATGTAAACCTGCAGTACTGAAGCTAACATCATATAAAGTCTTCGACAATGCGACTTCAACGCTAACTCACACTATATATCGAAAGGATACCAACTAGTATGGAATGTAAAACCGGTCTAATTAGATGAATTGCTTCACAATTCATACAATTATACTCGACATAAGTAATTAATGGTCAGGTGTTTATATCAAGATCGCAACCTTGATTATAATAATCATATAAAGTCTCCAAAATGGGACTTCAACGCTAACTCCCTCTATATAATATACATACCGAGTCTGTAAAGGATACTAACACTATGGCTATTATGGTAGTAACCGATACCAAAATCATAGTACCGAAAAGGTACATGATACTAACACTATGGTTTCCAAGTCGGTACATGGTAATATCAAAATGGATATCAATGTATGCTATAGTAAACCGAAATTGAGAATTACAAATATTTCTGAACACCTGTTACTCCAGTAAATCCACACACTCTGGCCTTGATCGATATCAGTTATGACATTTCGTGGTAAGCATGGCATCATTCAATTCAACATATAACAGTTAAATACTGTTTGTCGCGGAGAACTAATATATATGCAAGTATGTATTAGGTGTTGAGAACCAAGTAACACATTAGTTCAGTTCTGACCAAAAGAATAAACCATTTACACATTCGTCTAGGAGATTGTACTGCCCTATTATCCCATATTCCTCAACCAAATATATAGTGGTTAAAGGGCGTAATACCGCCTCCTACTGATTAGTCGCCGGTAAGCACAAAATGAAAGTGCATGAGATTATACTTTTCGTTAATGCTGTCTTTGGTTTTCTTTCTGCTCACAACTGAAATAATTTGTTGCTAGGTTCGCAACACCTAATACATACTTGCATATTTATTAGTTCTCCACAAAAAACAGTATTTAACTGTTATATATTGAATTGAATGATGTCATGCTTACCACGATATGTGATAACTGATATCGATCAAGGCCAGAGGGTATGGATTTACTAGAGTAACAGGTGTACAGAAATAGTTGTAATGCGAACCTAGTAAAAAATTAGTTCAGTTGTAACCAGAAGGATAAACCAAAGACAGCATGAACAGAAAGTATAATCTCATGCACATTCGTCTCGTGCTTACTGGCGACTCGTCAGTAGGAGCCGGTATTACGTCCTTTATCCACTGTATATTTGGGTGAGAAATGTGAGATAATAGGACGGCACAATCTCCTAGACGAATGTGTGAACCTGCAGTAGTGAAGCTAACATCATATAATGTCTCGAAAATGCGACTTCAACGCTAACTCACTCTATGTAATATATATACCGAGTCTGTAAAGGATAATGAAACTATGGCTATTGTGTCAGTAACCGATACCAACATCATAGTACCGAAAAGGTACATGGTACTAACACTATGATTGTCGAGTCGGTACATGGTACGTACATGATGGATATCAACTACTTCTTAACACCTGTTACCTCAATAAATCCATACACTCTGGCCTTGATCGATATCAATTATCAAATTTCGCGGTAAGCATGACATCACTCAATTCAATATATAGCAGTTAAATACTGTCGCATTGTCGAGACTGTATAAGATGTTAGTTTCACTACGGCAGGTTTACACATTCGTCTAGGAGATTGTACCTTCCCATTATCCCACATTCCTCAACCAAATATAATGTATTTAAAGGGCGTAATACCGGCTTCTACTGATGAGTTGCCAGTAAGCACAAAACGAATGTGTATGAGATTATACGTTCCGTTCATGCTGTCTTTGGTTTATCCTTCTGTTCACAACTGAATTAATTGTCACAAGGTTTGAAATATATATATACACAGGAATATATATATATATATATATATATATATATATATATATATAGAGAGAGAGAGAGAGAGATAGAGAGATACTTGGTTGAAAACATATATCAAAAGTTATGTAGTATAAGAACAGCACGTTTGTTGAATAAATAAAAGTAAATTTACTTGCGAATATTTTTAGTTCGACCACAAACAATTTGATTAGTGTAGGACACATTCAACCACCAGGGTTGTGCCTATATGCGCATAATAGTACTTGGATGGAGACCTTGCGCGATATGACATCGAGTCGAGCTCAAAGGCGATGTCTTTGCAGCATTATAAAAGATTCATCATCTTAAATTTCTTACCTTGGTTGGCAGAGTTAATTACGAGGTTTGATCACGTTTATGATGTGGTACAGTGCAAAATCGCAAGAAAGATTTATTCACGAGGTAGCCTTGATTTATGGCTTACTTGACCATAATGGTTCTGACTGAAGATTTGGATTAACTCGGTCATTTGTGCTACCTATGTATATCTCGCTGTCTGAGCCAGATCAATAATTTTAGACATTATATTAATTTTAAATTATATTTACTTTACGTTTTAATCATTATTACTTCTTCCTTTTCTCATTGTTATATGCCAGTGAAGCATGACTTAGGAAAAGTGTTTTTATTGCTGTCATGTGATAGTGATGGAATAAAAACTTCATATTTATATTTATATAATATATATTTGCATACAGATAATGCCTATTCACATCGAATATTAGGAAGAGAAGAGAGATTTTATAACAGAGAGGATAAATGCAAGTTTATTCCGGGAAGTCTCAACAACACATTTATATAAATCCTGTTTATTTAATTGATGACAACTAGACTTATTTTTAGTTTTACTTCTATTTCTTGGTGGCATATTATAGGTTGATTTGTTTGTGTGCGTATGCGTCTATGTTCGTGTCTGTGTGTGTGTGTGTGTGTGCAGGGGTATTTCTTATTATAATACAAAGCGATGTTTGAATACTGGTTATTTGTGAATAGATGTATTGAATTATGACCACGTGGTCGTTTTGACGGCTATCACGTGTACGAATTCCAAGTATTGCGTTTTTCGTATCAACGTGATCTTGAATTTTACTGTTTCTTTGGTATAAGCGCAGAGTGTGCGGAATGCAGTGTTAATTGCTCATATTGCTGTACCATTTCTGTCACTGTTAACGGTGGTATTGTCGTTTGCGCAGCTGTTTATTTCAGTTTGTTGCCGATACGATCGAGTATTCACTGACACTGGTCTAATTAGTGTTAAGTTTTGGTCTGGACACTAGTAAATTGTTATTCGTCGCCAGTCAATCGCCATCATCGGTAAAACCGAATGATATCCGATGCTTCATTATATAAAACAAGTTTTGCAATTCTTGTTTGTGGAACTGAGAAATTCGTCAAATTGTTTCATTGTCCAATTTCAAATATATGCACGGACCAATATGTTTCCACACATACATGAGAATTTGTAGGATATAAAGGGTTCGAGGAGAACTGACAATTGATCCTTGGCATTCAATCCCATGATTCTCTGTGTGCCGAATGTGATGATAACTATTTAACTGTGAAAAATCTCCTTCGTTTTTCGATTTAACCGCCGTACAATTATTCAGGCTGGTAGTTCGCCTCTAAATGGTAAGTAGGAGAACATTTTTGACGATATCCTGTGTAGTACGAATCGAACAACACTTGATGTTGACATCTATGAACTGCTCCGGATATTTGTCCATTAGAAAAATTGTCCTCCGGTAATCTAGCTATTTTCGACTATGTGTTACGAGCAAATATTCCTGATTCAGTTTGCTAGGTTGTTAACTGGGGTTCTTTTGTGAGATTTTATACACTACTGCTACAATAGATGCATTGCAAAGTAGGTCAATGAAAAGTGCGAATTCCTATAAACTAGAGTGGAACAACTGGATGGCACAATATCCTACCTAGTAGCTTGAGACAATTGATCTTCCAATCTTCTATTTTTTGATTTAGCCCAATTGAGCCGTGCAAACTCCTAGGTTAATCGGACAATTCCATTTCCTGGCTTTTAATAAGAGTACGGTGCGGCGTGATCATTTGATCGATATCGAAAATAATAGTATCCAGGAAACGAGATTGCAGATATAGTCCATCGAAATGGTCTCTGTAGCTTGTCGATCAG
>JAQBSW010010048.1:0-26017 GCA_029291075.1 Eudiplozoon nipponicum | reverse complement strand
ACAGATTGGGCATAGTTAGTTGGAACTTTCGGTCTAAATGGATGCCATATAAGCTCCACCTAAAGGAAAAATTGACTAACCAAGTTACATTAGTTAGTATATAACTGAAAATTGTGTGTAGTGTAGTGTGCGGCAGGATAGCTCAGTGGTTAGAGCACCAGATTCCGAAGCAGACGTGCCCAGGTTCGTATCCTGTCCGCGGCAAATTCTGGCCAGTACTTGATGAGTTCCCAATAAGGACGAAACCGGTCTACTGGATGAATTGCCTTTTCTACACTATACCATTCTTAGTTTATACTGACATATGTAAGTAATTAATGGGTCAGGTGTTTATATCAAGACCGCAACCTTGATTATAATAATGTTATCACCACCCGCACAACCAATGTTCGTTTAATTATATAAATGTTCATTTCAATACCATTTCCCCATGTAATGTGGTGTCTGTTCAGTAATGACAGATTGGGCATGGTTAGTTGGAACTTTGGGTCTAAATGGATGCCATATGAGCTCCACCTAAAGGAAAATTTGACTAACCAAGTTACATTAGTTAGTATATAACTGAAAATTGTGTGTAGTGTAGTGTGCGGCAGGATAGCTCAGTGGTTAGAGCACCAGATTCCGAAGCAGACGTGCCCAGGTTCATATCCTGTCCGCGGCAAATTCTGGCCAGTACTTGATGAGTTCCCAATAAGAACGAAACCGGTCTACTGGATGAATTGCCTTTTCTACACTATACCATTCTTAGTTTATACTGACATATTTAAGTAACTAATGGGTCAGGTGTTTATATCAAGACCGCAACCTTGATTATAATAATAATTTGATACTAGTTTCGCAACACATAATACATACTTGCATATATATTGGTTTTCCGTAAAAAAACAGTATTTAACTGAAAATACATGTATCGTACTAAAACTGAAGGCCACATGGAATAAGCACGCCGTTTAGTTGAAAGTATATTTTGTTTTATTCTCAAATAAATGGTCGAGATATTTTGAAGTACTACATTAATTTATGCTCAAAACCAAAACACCATACTTTATATATCTGATCTTCACAAAATCAAATAGGTAAGTTAATTGAGCAATATTTTGTTACTCATGGGATGTGATAATTGACGAGGCCAGAGTTCATAGATTTGTGGGAGTAACAGATCTTCAGACGACGTCATAAATATCATATTTTGCGAAATTCAGCCTATTTTGATTGCTATTGGGTTAGTTCACTATACAGGATCGATATTTTAGATAAACACCAATCTCTTTATTTTTAATCAATCACAAGACAGTAAATCTAAAAGCACCTGTGCAATCGATTATACATTTCCAGTACAGGATAATATATGCTGTATTACTATAGGTTAGAGTCACATATCTGACTTCTTTATCTTATATATTAATTGTGGTTTTATAGCCTTCAGTCAGATTAACAATTTGCTTTGTGGATGAAGATGGAAGATCGAAATTCATCTGTTCGCTCGACTGACAGTAGTCTTGTCAATTTATGTGAGTGATCAAGTACATTGAAACCGTATTTACTTCAAGATCGGAAAATTTGTTTAAATAAACATTAATCAACTCTTCTCAAGAAAATCACGTTTCGTTGCAAAAGGTAAAATATATGCTTTCTTCGCTGGAATTTGCACACATAGTAGCAAGTTAAGGCATGTACGTCCTCGAGGACTTGCCAATCTCCGTCGAATCACATGATGTAATCCTGTCGAAATACGGTTTCCACACCTATAGTCTACTTATACGTAAGAGCCCGTACTATGCACAATTTCCACTGCATATTTTGCCAAGTACTGCGGATCCGCGTGGAGCTCCTTCACAAGATGTCTATCAACATTGAAACATTGAAAATTTCAAAACTGGCAGGCGCGTGTACAGATGCCCGTAGCAGATTCAAAGCCTTCCAGCACAGCGTCAGGTACTTTCATGCGCTTTTACATTTTCGAATGTTAACATTATACAGTAAAGCCCAAAATACGCACAAAAACCCACATTCAGGAGCACATACAGAACACAATGAAAAAAACTGATTGTATTGCAGTTTCTTCAATTAAACTGCGGCGCATTTTCATATCAATGAAAACGCAGACTGAAGAAACAACCCGTGCGACTGGCGGTAGTTTTGTTATGTTGTTGGCGGCAGGTTAAATACAGTGGAATTGGTGTTTACTTCCAACTGACAAACTTCATTTAAAGGATTGTTACCATCACCCGCGCAATCAATGATTGTTTTATTTGAAGAAGCAGATACCACGACAGTTTGTGGCTCTTCAATGTTATTAAACCGGCGGTCACCCGTGGCTCAAAATATTCACTCATTCTTCAACAGATCATGTGTGAATTCAAAACGAAGGGTAATCCATTTTTGTGCATGCTAACAATTGCAATCCGAACAACTGTGCTTTGCGTAAATCCTAAATATGCACGGAAATACCGGTGATGCTTTTACATGGTGATTCACAAATAAGGCACTAACTGCATTCAATTAACCCGAACAATAAATCTACGACTATGCACATATAGATAACCCTAAAGTTTCAGCTGTTTGTGCTAGTGTTAATGATAGTGACGATAATAATGATGATTATGTTTAAGATAATGTTTGTGAATATGGTAATTATAAAGATGGCCTCGATGATAGTGGTGATGATAACATTAATAATGTTGTTTCAGATGATGATAATCATGATGATAAATTTGGTTGTTGTAGTGTTGATGATGATTAATAATATTGATAACAGTTTGGCTATAATGATAACAATGATGTTGATGATATTTATAGTGGTGGTGATTTTTGTGATGTTAATAATGGTGATCATGACGATTAAGATGGGAATGTTTACGAGGATAGCGATGATGATAATGATAATGGCGATGGTGAATGATAACGTTGATTATAATTTTCGTAATGCTGATATTGATGATGTTGTTTTTGCTGATGATAATGATCATTATCTTGACGAGGATAACGATGATGAATATGATTTTATAATGGTGGTTATGATGATCATGAAGCTGATGATAATAATATTAACGTTGAAAGTGATGGTATTTTTAGGAATGATGACAATCATAATAATGGTGCTGATGGTGACAATGTTAATGGTGAGGCTGATTATGCCAACCATGGTGAAAATGGTTGAGATGATGATAATGATAAAGTAGGTGGTAATGGTAATTTTGATGATAATTTTTGAGATGCTAATTATTATGACGAGGATGATGATGAAGTTGCTAATGTTAACGGTGACTATGTTGATGAGGATACTGATAATAATGCTGGTGCTGATGATGATTATATGAACGGTGATACGGATGACAATATTGATTATAATGCTAATTATAGTGATAATGTTGATTCCAAAGAGAATGACAATGTTGGTTTTAACAATGATGTTGATAAGAAAAATATTGTTGGTTTTGATAATAATGCTGATGATACTGGTGGTGGTGGAGGTGACGATGGTTATAACAATAATGGTGGCAATGATGATGATGACGACGTTGATTAGGATGGTAATGGAGGTGATGATGATCTTAATATTTATTTTTGTAGCGATGATTACGATGAAAATACAAGTGATGATGATGATGATGATGATGATGATGACAATACTAGTGAGGATGGCAATTGTGGTTTTGGTTATGATAATAATAATAATTATGGTAATGATGGTGATGATAATGAGGATGAAGATGTTCATATTGGCGATAATGATGGTGATACTGACCAAAACGGTAATGGTGATGTTAATGATGAAGATTATAGCAATAGTGGTGATTTTGATGAGAATAATAACGATGGCGATGATGTTGATAATGTTGAAGATTATAGAGATGATTATAATGATGGTGATTGTAGTGCTTATGTTGTTGATGATGATTATGGTAATTGGTGTGATGATAATGCAGGTGATGGTGATAATGATAATGTTGACCAAAATTGTGTTTATGGTAATGCTTTTAATGAAGATAGTGAATGTAATTGTGGTTATCTTGATGTTTGTGTTCATACCGCTGGTGGTAGTGGTATTGATGATAATAATAATAACAACAACAATAATAATAATAATAATTAATAATAATAATAATAATAATAATAATAATAATAATAATAATAATAATAATAATAATAATAATAATAATGTGGTTGTTGATGATGATGATGCTGCTGATGATGATGATGATGATGCTGCTGATGCTGATGATGATGTGATGATGATGCTGATGCTGCTGCTGCTGATGATGATGATGCTGGTGCTGCTGCTGATGATGATGGTGATTGTGATGATGATGATGATGGTGATGGTGATGGTGATGATGATGATGATGATGATGATGATGATGATGATGATGATGATGATGATGATGATGATGATGATATTGCAAATGGTGGGGATACTGAAACGAAAATTAGTAAGTAACTCATTTCCATTGGTTAGTTAAAATTATGTGGAATCCTACGGATCAATAGAACCTTTGCAAAACTGATGATGAAAAGATACCACCCCCGAAAGAATATTTTAATTGTGATGATCGAACTGCGCAATTCAATGCAACAACATTCAGGAGATATAAAGTTAAATTGAAATAAAATATTAAGTTACGAAGAAAATCCTCGTAAAAGAACGTTAACTTGAATTTTACTATTAGGCAAAAGATATATAGATAAACTTCGTTGACCAAGTGAATAAAATTCTAACTATTGATTAGGTATGAACCAGAAAAACCCCGTCACCACTAGCACCTGATACAATTAACCTTATTCGTTCATGCCACAATGCAGCAGACACTAGTGTTTTGACGGCCACCTGTCTGTAAAACTAATTGTTCCATTTACACATAAAAGTAAGATACCAGGACATTCAGGTTAATGATAAATCTCAATCGAAACAATTCATTTCTTGAAGAATGAGTGGAGAAATGTCGATTCCGAGCACATACATCAATATACTAAGCTCGGAAACCTCATTTGATCAATGGCTTTAACCAACCTCGCAATGAATAATTGTCACATATATATATATATATATATATATATATATATATATATATATATATATATATATCTATATATATATATATATATATATATATACTTCTAATATACTCGATTAAAACAGCAAATAGTTAATGTTCGTGACTGCGTAGTATTTGTGCAGTCGATTTTTCCAGTTAAGTGAAATGAATGCAAGACTACTAGAGGTGAGAGCCACATATCTAATTTTGCTTTCCATATATATGCATTGCGGTTTGATCCTCGCTATTCAGTTTTCCGTCGTAATCTGATGATTATCATTGAAGGTCGAAACGCGTCCGTGCCTTGCGAGGCGCACACACTGGTTCTTCAGTCTGACGTTTTGCTTTAATACGGATATACGTCGCAGTTTAATTAAAGCAACTTGCATTACAATTACTTTTGTTCTTCATACTGTGTTTGTGCTAGTGTCTGTGTGTCTTTGTGCTTTAGTGTATGATGTTATCAATTGCAAATACCAAAACGCACGAAAGTAACTGTCGCTCTTCTGGAAGGCGTCAATTTACGAATATATCTGTGCACGTTAATGGGTGTCAACGGAATGAACATCTGTACACGCTCCTGTCTGTTTTGAAATTTAAATGTGTCAATGTTGCCTGACATTTTATGAAAGAGCTACGCGCGGAACTAACTTTTTTTTAAATTGGTGAGTTACAACATTATTGTTTTACTTATTTTACCGATCACATTAAATTGAAAATTTTCTTTTTTATGAAATTAACAACAAAATTATATTCGGCGCAATTTGGTTTTAAATTTAATTTTCACTTAATCGGAATATAAATTTTCATTGTAGTTATTTAAATAGAGAATTTGCGACTAGATAGCACAAAATAAAATTATATTTAACTTGTGAATCTATTTGAATCTTTCCAACATTCTTAATAAAAAAAATATAGTAAGGTATGCACATTCTGGCAGAATCGCTTCATTTAAGTATTACGAACGTCGCACCTGTAATAAGTTAATCAACATAGAGCGAGGATTTCTGACTAAAGTCATTATGTAGAAGAGATGTAATGCCTTAGACGAACGTGTTTCGTGCATGTTGGCTACTCCTCAACAGAAGTAGAGATTTTCATCCAAGCCCACAATTTTGTTCATCGAAGAAATTGGGAAAATAGTCTTACTGGAAGTCGCCAGAACGTCCACGAATTATGGAATAAAAAAGGTGCTTTTTAGAAGAAATAATATTTTGTGCTAAATGCGTTTTTCAACAAGATGAAATAAGGCGCCAAGTATTACTTGCAATTTTACAGTATGATAGGCAAAACCCAAATATCTCTGTTTATAACGGAAGATTAAAACTCTTTTTAAGGAAAGTAAACCAAATTTATTACGAAAGCGAAAATAAACCTGATGTAATTTTTGTGGTCTAAACTGTTATATAAAAATAAATGTCATTTGCACCTGTCTGGCAACTCACATCATGGCTTTATTGAACCGCAGCACGTGGCCAAGTGTACAGTAGATTTTGCGTATAGTACGTGCTTTTACGAATAAGTCGGCAATAGGCATGGAAAACAAATGTCGACGGGATTAAACCATGTGATCCTGCATGGATCGGCAAGATATCGATATGACTTAACTTGCTACTGTGTATGCAAAGTCTCGAGAAAAATGCCATTATATTTTACATTTTGCAACCAAAGGTGTATAATGGCTATATGGATATAATGCATTTGTAAGGAATTTAATGCGTTCTGCATCAATAAAAAAAACAAAATTTGATTCTCTTAAGAAGAGTGTAGAAATCTGCTTTTAAATAAACTTTGTGATCTTGAGGTAATGATTGTTCCAGGTTACTTGATCATTTACAAATTTGGCAAAACTACTGTCAGTCACAGGTACTGAAGAATTTCGCAATTCCAAGTTTACCAGGAAAGCAAACTGTTAACCTGACTGAAGGAGATAAAACCAAAATTCATATATAAAATAAGCCAATATTAATGGAGCAAATCAAGTTTAGATATGCGGCTCTCACCTCTAGCAGTCTCGCAAACATTGAACTTGACTGGAAATGTCGGCTGCACAATTTCAATGCAGTCACGAACATTAACTGTTTGTATAAAGGCAATACAATTTTACAAAAAATGATTGCACGGGTGGTGGTAACAATTCTTTAAATCAAGTTTGCGAGCTTGAAGTAAACACAAATCCCATTGTATTTAATCAGTCGTCGAACAATATAACTAAATTACCGCCAGCCGCAATGCACTGGCGCTTTTCGATCTTCCATGATCATCATCAGAGTACGACGGTAAACTGACTAGCGAGGATCAAACCGCGCAATTATTATTGTTTAATTGTATTGTATATATATATATATATATATATATATATATATATATATATATATATATATATATATACATATTTATATATGATATCCATGCAGTTTTAATTAAATATATATCTAATATATATATATATATATATATATATATATATATATATATGTATGTGTGTGTGTTTATATGTGTCTGTGGCGAAAGCTGCAAATAGTTAATGATCGTGACTGCATAGAAATTTTGCAGCCGACATTGCCAGTCAAATTCAATTTATGCGAGACTGCTAGAGTTGAGAGCCGCATATCTAACTTTGATTTCCATACATATATTCAATGCGGTTTGATCCTCGATAGTCAGTTTGCCGTCGTACTCTGATGATGATCATGGAAGGTCGAAACGCTTCAGTGCGTTGCGGCTGGCGGTAGTTTAGTTACGTTGTTCGACGACTGGTTTAATACAAAGGGATTGGTGTTTACGTCAAGCTCGCGAACTTGATTTAAAGAATTGTTACCACCACCCGTGCAATCAATTATTGTTAAATTGTATTGCCTATATAAGATTAAGTTGTTTAGTAAATAGGAAAAAACTAGATCAAATTGGAACAGAAAGTTATAATAAAGTTAGCATGACCGAAATGTATAATGTCATGTCGACATGCGTTTCAAGCAGACTGTAAACTCATCAGCAGGAGCCGATCCTACGCCATATACGAACTGTTTATTTAATTAGAGAACGTCTAAATAAAGTGTAAATAAAATTCAAAGGGACAATCCCATCTACATTCGCACTTTGTGATTACTGTCGACTCATTGGTAGGAGCTTCTAATAAACCTTTTACTTGCTATATATTTGATAAAGATATGTGGGACAGGTGGATGGTACTTTCTGGCATACAAAAGTGTATTTAAGCAGTAATAGTCACATTCGTATATTCGACAAAGCGACTTCATTGTCAATTTGCTATAGTTCATATCAACCTCATCTATTAAGGATACCAACTCACTATAGGTTAAATTTGGACGAAGTTGTTATTTACAATTAGTTCTCAAAATGTTACCTAAACAAATCCATATACACCGACTTAGATTAGTTATCATAGTTCTTGGTAATCTTGACATCAATCAATTAAATACACAATAGTTATGTATCCTTTAATAAGATTAACTGACATGTTTGCAATCGTGTATTAAGCATTGGGCATCTAGTATCAATCGATTTCAAATAACATCATAAGGATATAACAAATTAAGAATAAACTGAAAGTATAATCTCGTGTCAACATGCATTTAATTCTCATTGTCGCTTCACCAGTAGGGGACAATGTAACAACCTATATCCACTTTATATTTAGTCAATATATGTGGGATAGGTGAGCATTATAATCGCCCTAACGAATCTGTATTCAAGAGGAAATGGAGTCTAATCAAATTATTTTCTAAAATGCGAAATCACATTATACGATGTCATTGGGTCTCGTCGCCAGTAAACAGAGATGAGATAGAACCGCATTTCTGTTGGGAAAATTACAAACCCAGCCCGATCAAAGACAAAAAGGAAATGGAAATTGTGATCAATCGGATCTTTGTGAAACTGTTTGTGCAAAGCTAGAAACCGCGTACACAAAACGCGACATTGTAAATTATGAAGCCGGCACTCCGAAACCAAATTTCACAAAAAATACATTTCATTCGGTCGTCAGTTTTAGTACGTTACAGATATTTTCAGTTTTTGCTTCAGGTGGATAGTCTTTTTTTTCAATCTGAACCTGTAGTTCCAACCAGCCAGCCCCTTTATAAACACACACACACACACACACACACACACACATATATATATATATATATATATATATATATATATATATATATATATATATATATATATATATATATATATAAAGATTTTTATTTAAATGAAGCGACCGGCCGAAACATTCAAAGTTTCGACATCATGATACTTTAACAATAATTGTTTGCGAGGGTGGTGGTAACAATTCTTTAAATCAAGTTTGCGAGCTTGAAGTAAACACCAATCCCATTGTATTTAACCAGTCGTCGAACAACATAACAAAACTACAGCCATGATACTTTAATCGACTGGCCACAAATCACAAAACCTGTCAAGAATTTACTAGAAAACAGGCAAGTTCAAACACTCACTAGACCATCCTCAATAAACATACTATAATCAAGGTTGCGATCATGATATAAACACCTGACATATATATATATATATATATATATATATATATATATATATATATATATATATAAATCAAAACACCAGCAGCCATATGAAGTACTTGCACTTCTTATATAAGAGTCTAAATATCCATCCAAACATATTTTGCGCATATCTATATGATCATACAGGCAAATATGTGAGTTCACCGCAAATCTTATATGAATATATATAGAATCATTCATATATATGTACCTACAAAATAATACATTTATATATATATATATATATATATATATATATATATTATTCATATTTAGATTAACATATAAGAAACCATGTGAGTTCCTATCACGTTTTATTTAAATCAGTAAAATTCATATATATATATATATATATATATATATATATATATATATATATATATATATATATACGCGTGTACATTCCATATATATATATATAATACTAACTTTAACACTGGGAAAATTCTCCTTAGTTATTCTATTCAGCCGCCGTGCAATTATTGAGGTTGGTAGTAAGTTTAGGAAAACTTGCTTGACGTTATCCTCTCTGGTGCGAATCTGCCGTGGTCTCATGTTGACAACAATTAATCTGTCTGGGTAGTTGTTCATTAGCGAAATTTTCCTGAGGTAGCCCAGTTCTTCCTCAATCTTGTGTTCAGAGCAGATCTTCCTTACTCTGTTTGCTAAGTTGTTTAATAAGTTTCTTTTGTGGGATTTCGGCACACTGCTGTTTTATTGAATTTATATATATATATATATATATATATATATATATATATATATATATATATATATATATAAATCAGCATATATGTAACTTTGTGGATATTTTTCTGTATACATGTGAGTTTAAGAGAATAGGTATAATTACTCGATATTATGGAAGATAATTAAAAAAACTTTAGGAAGTAAAATAAATAGAAGTAAAATATAAATAGATCTGCCTTGAATGACGATAGCGTACCTGCCACAGTTATTTTTCCTGTGAGTATGGTGTTAAACCTGAAGATGAGACTGGAAATAATGTCCCAAAAATTCGGAAAATAATAGTAAAATCTGGTGCCAACGTCATTTTCAGACAAGTTGCTGATGAACGTCTTCAGAATGAAGGGACAAATAGAAACCAATCAATCAAGGACAAATAAAATCGGTACACATGAAAGTGTAATAATTCATGATTTTACCAGTACTATCAATTGTCCCGCACAAGAAAAAGGCTGAATGAAAACAAATATTCATCCAGTTGACCGGTTTCCTCCTTATTGGGAACTCATCGTGAACTGTTTACATATTGATGTGGACAGGGATCAAACCTGGACACATCTGTTTCGGAATATTGTGAGCTTAGACCTAAGCCACCTTGCGTCACACTAAACAATTTACAATTATACTTTCCGTTCATGCTGCCTTTGGTTTATCCTTCTGCTCACAACTGAACTAATTTGTTTCTAGGTTCGCAACACCTAATACATACTTGCAAATCGCCCAGTAGGCCGATTTCGTTCTTATTGGGAAATCGACACGCACTGGCCAGAATTTCCCGCGGACACAGCTAAAACCGGTCTACTGGATGAATTGCCTTTTCTACACTACACAATTCTTAGTTTATACTGACATATGTAAGTAATTAATGGGTCAGGTGCTTATATCATGATCGCAACCTTGATTATAGCAATTGTTAAAACTGCCCGCGCAACCAATTTTCGTTTAATTATTTAGCTATCCACAATCACTCATTATTGCAAAGACGCCACACTAGCTGTGAAAGTGGTATTAAAATGAACATTGTTTGCGCGGGCGTTTACATTAATTACTGCAATAAGTTTACGAGCTTGACATATATTCCTGACCAATAAACTTAGTCTTTGAATTTGGAATAGGTAATTGATACAGTAGATCTATTTCATTTTTATCGGGAAATCATCATGAACGGTCTAGGATTTGCCGCGGACAAAGCTGGAATCTGGGCACGACTGATTCGGAATCTGATGCTCTAAGCATTGAGCCACCCTGCCGCATACTACACACATTTTTCAGCAATATACTAAATAACATTTCCTCGGTTAGCCTCTGAATTAGGTGGAGTTCAATTGGCATCCATTTAGAATCAAACGTCCAACTGACCATCTCCAATCTTTCATTATTGAACAGACACCAAGAAACATTATTCAGTTCCTAGCTAAGAATTGTGTGTAGTGTGGGACAGGTTGGTTCAGCGTTTATGGCCCCAGACTCCGAAGCAGAGGTCTTGCTTTTCGAGTCCTGTTCGCGACAAAATCTGGATAGTTCTCTTTGAGATTGCAATGATGCCGAAACCGGTCTAAGGGATAAATAGCCCGTTCAACACTGAGCAATGCTTAAATTATACTGACAAATTTAAACACATATTGTGCCAGGTATTTACATCGAGAATGCTACATTTTCGATAGTAGTTGTTATCACCATCCGCGCAACCGATGTCTGTCTAATCATATAAATGTTCATTTAAATAATAATTGCCCATTTAGTATGGTGTCTGCTCAATTATGACAGCTTCGAGATGGTGAATTGATTCTGAAAAAACTAACCAAGAAACATTTGTTAATATATAGGAAGCAATTGTGGGAAATGCGCAGCAGATTAGCTCAATGGTTAGAACATCAGATTCCGATTCATACATTCCCAGATTTGAACACTATCCGCGTCAAATACTGGACAGAATGGAAGGAGTTCCCATTAAGAATGAAACCCGTCTACTGAATTCACTGCATTTTCTACAATATAAAATTAATAGTTTATAATGAGTCAAGTGGTTATATCAAGATTATAGTACTTGGTTAAATCTGAATCCATCAATATAAGAATGACCAGATCTCAGATATCTCTTTGCAATTCAATGAGAAATACCCTTAATAGAAGACAGATATACACAGGCACGTATGCATTTAAACATGCAACTCAGCCCATATATATATATATAAATATAAATATATATATATATAATATATATATATATATATATATATATATATATATAGTTAAATAGATAGAAAGATAAATAAAAAGTTGGGCAAGTAGGTAGATTGATAGATACATTTATATATATATATATATATATATATATATAGGTGTATAGATAGACAGACAGATATATAGATATTAAAATTACCTTGTCTGCGTTTTGACTAACGCAGCTTTTATTGTTCCAGTAGTTTTCATTTTTTAACAAAATATTTCCGCTGCCTTCATCGGTAGCCCTCTTCAGTTGGCCTTCCTCACAAGTTTAACAACACAGATCAGATAATTATAGTTAATCCACTTTGCAAAACAACTTTTCAAGATATATATATATATATATAGATAGATATATAGATATAGATAGATATATAGATATGTAGGTAGAAAGATGGTTAGATAAATAGACACACAGATAGATATATAGAGAGACAGACAGACAGATAGATAGACAGACAGATAGATAGACAGATGGATAGATAGACAGACATACAGATATATAGATAGAGATATTGATATATATATATATATAGATAGATAGATAGACAGATATATAAATATATAGATAGACAGACGAAGAGATAGATAGATAGATAGATAGATAGATAGATATATAGATAAAGAGATAGAGAGAGAGATAGATAGATAGATATATAGATAGATAGATAGATAGATAGATAGCAATATGTCGGCGATTGATTTGTGTCGTTACAACACTTTCCTCTCTGAAAAAAAGGAAAAAAAAATTCCTCTCTGCGAGGCTAGATAAGAAATGCATGACAGAGTTCGAACCAAGTTAAGCAAAAATATGATGAACCATAAGTGCTGGGCTTAAATATGCTTGTTGGTTGCTTCAACAATGATATGATGCCAGGTAACCACTAGGAATTGCTACACAAATTGTTAGCTCTAGTGGTCGGTCATAGCACGTGAGGCAAAATAGAGCAGTGTAAGTTTTTGGAGCCGCAGCGTGAAGATTTCGAGGTAAATCGCCTCTGAATGTGCCAGGTTTAAGTTAAAACCTAAGCAGGTTGGATCGTTGTCATTGTGTTTGTATACGACCAAAGGAGCTAGAGTGCTCGACGTTGTGGTCATGATATTTGTAGAGTGGTCTTTGTGCAATTGATAAAGTTGAGATATGTATTGAAAGTGGCCTGTACCATAATATGAAGCTGATCACTACTTAGTGTTGCTACACGAAAGCGTTAGCTCTAAGTAGCTGGTCATGCCAAAATAGGCAGTGTAATGTCATATGTGAGAAATACATAATGTAAAAATATATACATTAAAATAAAAGGTAAATGCATCAAAATATGTACACGAACGTTGCCTCAGGGGTGGCATAATACCAAAGAACTGTTCAAAAATGCTACACAAATGTTAGCTAAGAACAGCTGGTTATGCCACGTGAGACAAATACGAAAAATAACGTAAGGTTAAAAAATTTGATAGTTAATGTTAATGTTTAAAAAAATCAATTACGCGTTATACAAATCAGGATATTGAGATTGTGAGCAGACGGAGCCTGAGACGTGTGTAGAAGGTTGAACGCTCTCAGGATCAGGTGGTTCGATAAACGGTTTTAACCTGTCTATGCTTACTGATGTCGGTGTAGCGCCTTGCATAATGATGAAGTATTTTGGCTGTCTGAGTAAAATCGGGTAAGGACCGCGATACTTGGTTGTAGTGGTGCAACAGCATTATTGTTGCGAACGAGTACTCTCTTGCAGCTGTGGAGCTGTGGGTGAACGAAGACTGGACGAGGCGTGTGTCTCGGCTGCTGTTCGGACATGTTACCGAAATGAAGTCGAAGGCGGGTAGCTTCGTCTTGTGGGTCATCTTGTGCCGGTAGTAGACGTGGGAGCTGACTAGGCAGGCGTAGATCCATGCCATACAAGAGTTGTGACGCAGACGTTTTAATGGATTCACGGGAACGGGAACGCATGGCAAGCAGAACTAAAGGTAGTGCATCGACCCAGTTGCCATTAATGGACGAGGATGCTAAAGCTGCTTTGAGTTCCCTATGCATTCTCTCTACCATGCCATTAGCTTGGGGATGGTAGGCAGTCGTCTGGCGTAAGATGCATCCCATGTACCGCAAGGTGGTTTTGAAACGATCAGATGAGAAGCAAGTGCCTCTGTCCGTGATGACCTCATTGGGAACACCATAATTGGATATCCATGCAGAGATAAAACCGTTAGTTACTTCGTCTGCAGAAATGGTGCCAAGAGGTAATGCCGCAGGCCACCGTGTAAATCTATCGATCATAGTTAGAAGGTAGCTGAAACCTTGAACCTTTGTCAGATGAACTATGTCGATGTGGACGATGGCTAGGCGAGAAGTAGATCGAAAATGTTGCCATTTAGAACGAATGTGTCATGTGATCTTGTTTTTCTGACAAATAGCACACTCTGAAACCCATCGTTTAACATTCTGCCTAAGTCTGTGACCCCAGAAACGATCTGTAAGAAGTCGGACAGTCGCTTGGCTTCCTGGGTGAGAAATTGAGTGAATTGAATCGAAAACTTTTCTCTGAAGGCTGGTCGGCAGAACTGGCTTGTTGGGCTGCGTACCCGTGAAGTAAACAATTGGTAAGCCTTCCCACAAACGGCATATGAGCGTGGTTGGGTGACGGGCTATTGATCTTTGAATGTGAATGTCACCGCGTTGTTCAGTTCGCAGGAGCGTTAGCGTTAGTGCAGGTTCACTGAGTGCCACGGAGTTGACAGTGAATGGTGACAGCGAAGGTGGTTGTAGAGAGACGTCTGGCCTGGACAGGGCATCTGCAATGAAGTTCTGTTTGCCCTTGACGTGAAAGACGTCAAATTGCCATTCGCTTAGACGAGAAAGCTGTCTTTCCACTCTGGCAGGGTACTTGGCGATAGATGAAGTTGCGTTTCGAAGTGCGCTAACTAGTGGTGCATGATCTGTGAAAACAACAAATCTGCTACTGCCAATGATGCTGATAAAATGGCGCACTGCGTCGTGGATGGCGAGAAATTCTCGGCTGAAAGTGTCGTACCTCGTTTCTACTGGTTGGAGAGTACACGAGTAGAAACTGATAGGCTTCCGAACTCCGTCGATCTCTTGGTGACTTGATATTCTTGATTGAATTCGTCTTTGACGGCAACGGTTGAATACCTTGGGCCGTGATACGATGACCTAAGAAGTCGACGGATGAAGTTGCAATCTGCGTCTTGTCACAGTTGATCTTGAGTCCGTGGTTGGATAAGCGTGAGAGGACATTTCGTAGATGTTTCGCATGAGATTCTAGATCTGGACTGAATACCATAATGTCATCGAGATATGACATACAATAAGCAGAGTCGTCGCGAAGTATGTTGTCTATGAATCTTTGAAATGTCTGAGTAGCACACTTAAGTCCAAAAGGCATGTAAAGATATTCAAAAAGGCCAAATGGAGTGATGACTGCAGTTTTCTCGATATCCTCTGGTGCTACCGGTATGTGATGGTACGCTTGTCTGAGGTCAATCACTGAGAAGAAATTGCTGCCGTTGAGTTTTTCAAGTAAAGTGTTGATATTTGGAATAGGATATGCATCAGATTTTGTCACTGAATTTAGCTTACGGTAGTCTCCACAGGCTCTGTACGTTCCGTTTGATTTTGAGACTAAGTGCAGTGGTGACGCCCATGAACTTTTCGATGGTCTGATGATTCCCTCTTCCAAAAGCCTTGAGAATTCTTCTTGGGCAGCTTTCAGCTTAGCAGGAGCCAGTGGTCGCTTCTTGAGTGCAATAGGTTGTCCTTCTGTGTCGATATGATGCATCGTGTTGGAGACTCGTAGCTCTGACTTGTTAAGATCGAAAAGCGATTTGTATTTTCGAAGAGCTGCTGATATCTCTGCTGAATGATGCACTGGGGTTGGCTGAATGACCTGTAACTCCAAACGCTCGGAGGCAAGTGTCCAAAAATGTTGTTCAATTCCTGTGGAGGGGTCGATGATCTTTTGATTGGCAAGATCAACAATGAGCCGAAATTTTAGAAGGAAATCAAGGCCTATTATATTATGTGAGACCTTGGCAATGATGAAGTTGTGGGAAAATTCACGTCGTAGACCTATGTTGAGTGTGCGGTATTGGCAGCCATAAGTTGGTATGGGCTCGCCTGTAGCTGTTGCGAGAAGAACGCCTAGCGACATCTCGGCCATTGAATCACCTTTGAGAACTGAGACTGCCGCACCTGTGTCTACGATGAACTCTTCGCCAGTTTTTAAATCAAGAATGTGCAGAAGTTCGTTGGGCTGTTTGGCCGGGTCATACAAACAAGTAGGCTGGTGATTGCGACCGGCATTGTCTGTTTGGTTCTCTATGTGAAAAATTCGGCGTGGACGAAAAGAGTCGACAGGGATGTCGGATTGTAGTTGGCTTCTTCCCTGTAGCGCCGTTGATGCCGTTGATGTGCAGAAAGTACGGTCTTCTACTTCCTGCGCCAGACGTTTCCCGATACTGATGCACCCTTGTGCCTGCGGTCTGTTGTCCTCTCCGTCAGCTGTGGAAATTGACACTCATTCGGAAATTCTTCGGAACGACAAAGACAAACTTGGCAAGCATAAAAAACTTCTGGTGGTTATAACACCAGTTCTTTGGAGCATATTTATTAAAGGATTGCGGAGATCTCGATCGCCGCCTACCATTATAATTTGACTTGGAAACGAATTTTGGTCGAGCATTCACATGATTTATCTCCGATTTGGTAATGGCCAATCCTTCTAGAACTTTGGCCATGTTCGCCACTGTTCTCTCTAAAGAGGAGATTCTATCATCTTGCGGGGGTGAAGAAAAGGATGATGGATTCACTTTGGGTTCCAAAACCCTATATTCTAACTCACATCTCTCAGATAAGTCATCTATAGAGAGAGTGTTGGGGAGCTGTCTGGCAAAGAGTTTTAATGTTTGGGGAAGATTGTTAATAAAAACAACCTTAGCCTCATGGTCAGAAATGTTGGTTTTATACCAACGTTTCCGTAATTCCCTCAGTATTTCTATGGGGCCAAGATTTGGCATATCTAACTGCGCATATTTGTTTATTATCTGCTCAGTTTCCGTGGGTCCAAGCAAGGATTCTACCTCGTTTTGTAGGCCCAAAATGGGATTAGGTAGCTTCCTAATGACCTCAAGCTTAGGATAAATCCGTCGCTGCAACTCAGAAGGTAGTTTAGCAAAAACCTTCGACAATTTTTGATGACTGTCATAATCAGGAAACGGGGAGCAAGCGGAGTCTACGCGCATGAAGAATAGCTCACAATCTCCATCCCAAACAGGAACATCAATATCTAAAATTGGACCTGACATTTTAACAATCTTACGGGATCTTAAAAGCATAAATTTATAAGCAATATGAAAATGTATAAATAAACTTTAACGAAACGCTTACCCACAAACAGCTTCCACTGTTGAAGGAGTTTCCGTGTTTCGCACCTGGATTAATTGAAATTACCTGATCTGCGTTTTGACTAACGCAGCTTTCATTGTTCCAGTAATTTTCTTTAGTAACGATATTTCGGCCCATCTTACCGTAGGCCTTCATCAGTTGCATCTCACGAAACAAATGAAGCAAGTGTTTTATTTCCACTAGTCATAATATTTATATACCTCAGACTGACCTTTCATTAGATATTCGCGTGTCACATATTGTGTGTGTGTACATTTTCATAACCGTTGTTTTCATCTAACTAATTTCGACCAGAGTGGCTGAATAATAATTTATCAATTGCATGCAATAACTATTCGTTTTTAACACACTCAGTGTAAATGACGTAACTGAGATGGGGGAGACCCATAATTCAGAAAACACTCGTCATAAAAACATGCCATGAGTGATTAAACCAGAAGTCCGAAAGACTATTGCACATGTT
Source organism: Eudiplozoon nipponicum (assembly GCA_029291075.1). Taxonomy (NCBI): domain Eukaryota; kingdom Metazoa; phylum Platyhelminthes; class Monogenea; order Mazocraeidea; family Diplozoidae; genus Eudiplozoon; species Eudiplozoon nipponicum. The sequence goes on along the minus strand of JAQBSW010010048.1, from coordinate 7,594 downwards.
AAATTACAATTCAAACCACTAGGTTGTACTCAAGATAGAGAAGTTAATAACAGTTATTGGCGCACGCCACGCATGTCCATGTGTATGTGTATGCATAACTAAAAAACTTGGTTAAATTATTTTATTTTGATACACATGTACGTACATCTAAATGAAACTGCAGTCAATAGACATTAATTTACCCTTTGCACGCGTCAGACAAATTATTACTTATAACTATTGTATTATTATAATATTTCCAATGGGTAGGGTGGGGGTGTAAAACAGAAAATTAAGGTTGAAGTCACTATTTGTTTTAAAATCAAATGAACAGTTAGAGATGAAATTTTGAAGACTATATTCATAATAATTGTTTATTCATTTGTTGAATAAAAGCCCACTAATTAGTCAATCTTAATCTGATGTTCTTAATCTTTTACTGGAGCTAGCTTCAGTTACCAATTCATGCAATCGCCTTTTTCTTCCACTAGCTAGTGCAGTATTCCAAATCGGACCTAAGGATTTTTCAACAGCTGTTTCATTCATAATATTATCTCTAGATTTAATTTCTATAGATTCCCTAATCAATCTCGTCATCCCATTACGACTACATATTGCTATGCGTTTGCATTCCTCCCAGTCGATAGTATGCCCAGTCTCCACTACATGACGAGCAAGATCAGATTTAGCAATATGTCCATATTTACACGCAGTTTTATGTTCACCTCTTCTTACTTTGATTGGACGCATGGTTTCACCAACATACTTGAGACTGCAATCATTGCATGGGATCTCATACACTCCTGAAGTGTCTAAGGGTTCAATCTTTTCTTTTTGGTTAGGGAGTGTAGTGCCTAGTGTACGGGGCTGTTTTAAAATGGTCCTTATATTGTATTTTAAAGCTATTGATTTCACTTTCCTACTTAATATAGAGTCCGGTAATACCATGACCTTCCGCTCTTCCTTATCCTTATCCACTTTTGTGTATCTCAAACTAGGATTAAATTTCTTCACCATGTTCCTCATTGTTGTATCTATTAAATGAGGAGGGTAACCATTAGTCTTAAATATATAGCGTAGTCTGTCTAATTCTAACTTCCTATGCTTTATATCTATTAACTTGAGACTTCTTAATGTTAATGACTTTCGGATAATGATAAGGTGAAATTTGAATTAGACGTTGCCTCATTGGTTTTAACACACAAAGAGGATAAAGTTAAGCCTAATTATGAAATTAAACGTCTCAGAAAAGATTTAGTATCAAATAATGTTATATGTCTTAAGGCGGATAAAGGAGGAGCTACAGTTCTGATGAATCAATCTGATTATAATAATAAAATGATAGAACAGTTAAGTAATGCTGAAGTATACAATAAAATAACAAAAGACCCTACTGATAAGTTACAAGGGCAAGTAAAAGTATTAATCAATAAAATGATTGCTAATGAAGAATTGGATTCGACGCATGGTAACACTCTCATTCAAAGAGATACGGTTGCACCCAGAGTTTATGGTTTAGTTAAAGTGCATAAGCCGTGTAATCCTTTAAGAATTATAGTGAATGTACAACACTCCCCAACATATAAAATTTCAAAGTTTTTGTGCTATAGAATAAGAAAATATTCCTATTTCTTAGAACATACCTTGCTTAACTCATATCATTTGGTTGAAATTATTGATAAATATGTACTAGATGAAAAGGATAGATTAGTAAGCTTAGATGTAGTATCTATGTACACAAATATACCGGTACCTGAGGCTCTGGATTGTTTTAGACGTTTCCTAGTTGATCACCCACTAATATTAGAAGGAAGCAAAATGACGTTAGGACACGTCATGGAGATGATGTGTATTTGTATGTCCTCCACTTATTTTAAATTTCGTAAGGAATTTTATAAACAAATTAGAGGTGTTCCAATGGGACAACCTTTATCGGTCCCAATAGCCAATATCTTTATGCATTATTTGGAAAATAATCTGTTGGTTAAGACTCCATTGAAACCAAAACTGTACCTACGTTTCTTGGATGATATATTACTGATCTGGAACCATGGTGACAATGAATTGGTAAATTTCTTAAATTTAGCTAATCGACAGACTACGCGATATATTCAAGACTAATGGTTACCCTCCTCATTTAATAGATACAACAATGAGGGACATGGTGAAGACATTTAATCCTAGTTTGAGATACATAAAAGCAGATAAGGAGAAGGAAGAGCGGAAGATCATGGTATTACCGGACCCTATATTAAGTAGGAAAGTGAAATCAATAGCTTTAAAATACAATATAAGGACCGTTTTAAAACAGCCCCTTACACTAGGCACTATACTCCCTAACCAAAAAGAAAAGATTGAACCCTTAGACACTTCAGGAGTGTATGAGATCCCATGCAATGATTGCAGTCTCAAGTATGTTGGTGAAACCATGCGTCCAATCAAAGTAAGAAGAGGTGAACATAAAACTGCGTGTAAATATGGACATATTGCTAAATCTGATCTTGCTCGTCATGTAGTGGAGACTGGGCATACTATCGACTGGGAGAAATGCAAACGTATAGCAATATGTAGTCGTAATAGGGTGACGAGATTGATTAGGGAATCTATAGAAATTAAATCTAGAGATAATATTATGAATGAAACAGCTGTTGAAAAATCCTTTAGGTCCGATTTGGAATACTGCACTAGCTAGTGGAAGAAAAAGGCGATTGCATGAATTGGTAACTAAAGCTAGCTCCAGTAAAAGATTAAGAACATCAGATTAAGATTGACTAATTAGTGGGCTTTTATTCAACAAATGAATAAACAATTATTATTAATATAGTCTTCAAAATTTCATCTCTAACTATTCATTTGATTTTAAAACAAATAGTGATTTCAACCTTAATTTTCTGTTTTACACCCCCACCCCACCCATTGGAAATATTCTAATAATACAATAGTTATAAGTAATAATTTGTCTGACGCGTGCAAAGGTAAATTAATGTCTATTGACTGCAGTTTCATTTAGATGTACGTACATGTGTATCAAAATAAAATAATTTAACCAAGTTTTTAGTTATGCATACACATACACATGGACATGCGTGGCGTGCGCCAATAACTGTTATTAACTTCTCTATCTTGAATACAACCTAGTGGTTTGAATTGTAATTTAACATGTGCAATAGTCTTTCGGACTTCTGGTTTAATCACTCATGGTATGTTTTTATGACGAGTGTTTCTGAATTATGGGTCTCCCCCATCTCAGTTACGTCATTTACATTGAGTGTGTTAAAAACGAATAGTTATTGCATGCAATTGATAAATTATTATTCAGCCACTCTGGTCGAAATTAGTTATATGAAAACAACGGTTATGAAAATGTACACACACACATATATGTGACACGCGAATATCTAATGAAAGGTCAGTCTGAGGTATATAAATATTATGACTAGAGGAAATAAAACACTTGCTTCATTTTTTTCGTGAGATGCAACTGATGAAGGCCTACGGTAAGATGGGCCGAAATATATTGCTAAAAGAAAATTACTGGAATAATTATTAAGTTATTGGAATTAGATAAATAATATGAACGCCTAACACAACGTAAAGAATGCGAAACAATGATAAAGCCTCTGGCTTCATATTGGAACTAAGAAAATTTGATGTCTTATACCAGTGTACAACGGATGTATGCCCTCTTTTAACTTGAGCAAACAATTACCTCGGTTCAGGTGCAAAAAACGCATATCGGGTTACAGTAAAATTAAGGATATTTCCACTAAGCTTCCAAAATTGGTAATAGTCTTCATGTTTTAAATTTATTTATGCGCTTTTTGTACTTTGCACATTATCGTAATTATTTTTCCATATGCTATATTTTTCTTCATAAGTATCAGTAACATGGTTTTGACAAAGTACGTGAACTACTAAACATTATTTAAATGAAGTTGGCGAGCTTGAAATCGACACCATTCCAGACACATTTAATCAGTCGCACAAGTTAACTAGACTTCTGTAAGTCACACGTGTCATGCAGTGAGATTTGTTATATAAAATGAATTTTGGCATTTATTTCATGTTTTCAAACTTTATTTTAATGAATTTGTAACACATTTCTCGTAATTAACGATTAAAATTAATGACATACTGTGCATGTAACTAATACAACGTCGTGGGAAGTGTTAGGTCGACATTCGCTGAAAATAGCTCCGCATTTCATTTGAATTATTATAAAAGCATTTGAATTCGGAACGAAAGTAATATGAAATACTCATTAGTTATTATATTCTTGTAAATTTGGCCGTTTTTGGTGTGCAAACACGGTTAAGACAATTTCTAATTCAAATTGATTAACAAATCGTATTCTCAAGTTAAAATATCAATAGACATTACTGTTAAGTTATTTATTTCAAGATTGAATGAGATTAAGTGCATAAATGCAGCTAAATTTTATAAGATAATGATCTTTGATGACAGTTTAGAAACATCTAAAATAAGACATTTAATCGGCTTATTTTATAATTAAAATCTGTTAGCCTAATTCTGCTAATGCTGTTTTTTATTATAGCTAATTTCTTAATGACAAATTTAATGATTTTGTTCATGCTACTTTTAGGAATTTAGTTAATTTTATTAGTTGAATTGCGTATCTGCATAAATCAACTAATAATTTTTTTAAAAACACGACAAAATTTAGAAAAATACATATCAACAATATTTAATTGATGTCGACACGTTATTCTGGGACAAAATATACTAGCCATTCTTGTCCGTTTTCTTCCAGAAAAGGCTTCCATGAGTTGAAGATAGCCACTGCATCGACAGAATGTCCAAATATCAGCTATAAATTGGTAAGCACAATCCCAATGTTATCATAGAAAATTGCATTAACTTCGAGCGGTATTACTTATAAATATGAGCTCAAAAATTTATCATACCGAAAAGATTGGCATTCGGACTTTGTGAATTTAAATGCAAAACAAAATACTCGCGTTATTTCTCTGTCGCATTTGACAATTAGTCACTCTTTTAAATTTCAGTCTGCGCTCTGACTCACACAAGACGAAAAAAATTACCGCCAGTTCGTTTCAAATCTCAAGAAATAATAAATTGTTTGACTCAACATTTTGTATAAATAACGAATGAGAACTCATTTATTCTATAATAAATGAACGAATTTTTAATCAATACGTTCATTAACGGCTAAATAATGGGTAAAAGTTTTATAAATAATACGATATTCGAAAATATAAAAAAACGCGCGAAGCCGATTCGCCCTATACCAAATGAAATTCGTCACCTGGACTATTAAATCTGAATGGCGATATAAAAGCTTATTTTTCTTGAAGATTTAATAATATTGATACAACTGGCAGTAAAACTAAAATAATTATTCTCAGTACTTAATACTACTTCAATTAAAAATGGCGTATATTTTAAATAGAATTATAATTGTTGACTTCACCTATATTAATGGGGTCTTTTACGCGGATTTCCTCAGAATTTATTGTAAATTTGTCTTCCAACCGAGACTTCATTATCCCAAATTCCGCAATCAAAGTGTTCATTTGTGCAGAAAATACTCTTACTAAGTTTTCCAATCCGTCAGACGGCATTGTGCTCAACTCAACAAAAATTCTTAATTTTAATCAATTATTTATTGGAGTTTGCATGTATTAAGCACGTCTATTTAGTAAAATATATATAAATATATCTTATTTTATATTCAGTTTTGCTGCTCAAAGGTGGCATTAATCATTGTCCTGTTTGCTTTATCTTAATTTGTCCACTATTTCGAGGACTTCCTGTTGTATTCACTTCAGCCCTATAAAGAACAACTGTAGCGTCCTCCGCCTCAAAGTTGGCTATTGCGACAGTCAGCTAATGGATTGTCGTGCAAATTAGTTTGTGTTTTAAAGACAGTAATATTTTCATTGATCAAATACTTTCGGCTAAGATAAATTCAGTCTTCATATCCAGATAAAGTCACTTGCTCTAAAATAATTTTGTGGACAATATCTGCAAACACACCTGTTTGTATCGTAAAGTCGTCAATATAATATCTAAACACAGCTGTCAAAACTTAAAATACATCTAAATTGGTAAACATTCCTTAGAATACAGAAAAATTTAAATAGAGCGGGAGCATTAACGGAACATAAATGGGTTAGAACAAAGTTTGATGTCGCTGTGTATATCTAACATATGAATAAATTAATTGCCTTTATGAGACAATAAAATTTAGTGTTTGACATGCGATTAAATTAAAGTGGTTTATTTACTCTCAAAGTCCTAACCTATTTATTTATCAAATTAAACGCTATTCTCACATCATAATGAGACAACTTTGATGCTTATTAGATGAAGAAAAATTGAAGTTTTATCATATGGGTTTGTACTTTAGCTGCAAAACGGGTGCAGGAAAAACCTACTTTGTAAGTGAAATGCAGCATTTATATCGTGTATTTACATTAGTTTATTAAAATTCATTTCTCGCCTATAAAAGTTTTTGCACACTTAACAGAGAACATGTGTTAGCTCAGGAGTTTTCGCCATAGGTAATCAAGAACATTTACTATCGTTCGAGATGTGATTCCAATTTTCTCGAAAATAATAAATAATATTAATAAATTAAATTGAAAAAACTCTCCTCGTATCTATGTTTATGGTAGGATGGTATCAAATTTTGCATTTTGCGCTATATTTACGTTTAAACTATCAATTAATTGCTCTCCCGTGAAGCTTTATTCTTTCTATGTCACGAGATTTGCTTGCCATGGGCCAGAAGGTACCATGAACTACTAGGTAAACTTATTCACGTTTTTATTTATATTTCTAATGCTCACCGACATATTATAGCCATCTGTTGTTCAGAAGACGTTCTTGTTAAAATTACGCATTAATTTAATTTTGTTCCAATATCATGTACTACAGGAGTGTTTAACGATATACTTATATATGCAGATATTGCATAGTTTACTTTAATGTTTGAACTAAATTAAAACGAGTTTTATAAAAGCGCGCATAATTTAATGTGGTAATTTTTTGGTTACAAGCAAATATTTAAATATGCTTTAAAATTAATAGAAAATATGAAAGCCATTTCCTCAATAACACCACGTTTACAAAGCAAAATTTAACAAACCCACTTTCTGGTGTTTTTTTAATATATGCTTAAAACAACTGGGCAAAATTTAAATTTAAAACGAATTTAAGTCTTCTTTTTATTTGCATTTACGCATTAATAAAATAGGCTCTTGCAACAATTGAAAACTTCCAAATTCCTAAATAATAATTAGTATAAATTCATAATTTATGTTGAAAACATGAATCTGTCATATTTGCATATTTTACTAGAACATTGATACAAAGAATGTAAAACAAGGAAAATTTAAAATGTGAATAAGAATCCATCATTTTTCAGATTATCCTGTAAATCTGCTCAAATGAACTCAAATAGATCAAATTTACGCGGTTACTAGATAACGCTGATGAAAGTTGAAAATATTCTTTGAGTAGAAGATCTGCCTTTGAACATTTGTGAGAAGAAGAATAAAATCCAATCTTGTTATCGCATGTTTCATTATATTTGTTCCTTTATAATATAAAGTTTTCACATTTTTTTTAG
>JAQBSW010010047.1:0-26019 GCA_029291075.1 Eudiplozoon nipponicum | reverse complement strand
TGCAATGCGGTTTGATCCTCGCTAGTCAGTTTGCCGTCGTACTCTGATGATGATCATGGAAGGTCGAAACGCGTCACTGCGTGCGACTGGCGGTAGTTTTGCTATGTTGCTCGACGACTGGTTAAATACAATGGGATTGGTGTTTACACCTAGTAACAAGTTGGTTCATGAAAGGAATTTGCCTTCTGCCTGTATTTACTTGTGCACAATTCTTCTTATCGCAATTGTGTTGGCTTCTACTGCATCTCATGATTGTTTCAACATCATTATAATGTGTACGGTGAAATTTGGACAAAGAAGTCCAATTGTCTTCTTTAAATCCTTTCCAATTTTTGCTCACAAATAACCGATATAAACCACAGAAAAAGGACATAATTTAAATTTAATTATGTAATTAAACGAACATTGTTTTTTACGGGTTTGCGCTCTGTTGTTTTCATATGTTAGCGAAACATGGTTATATAAAATCGCAACCTTGATTATAGTTATTCATATCATTGCCCGCGCAACTACATTTTGTTTAATTAATGATAGATTGCTTGCTATAGACCGGGTGTCCGTTTTGGTCTTATTGCCTCCGTTAGCCTGGCAAATAAGCCAAATATTTAGATAAGCTACATATACACAAATTATATTCAAATCTCGATTGACTCACAGCTCGTCATTTCCTTCTGTCTCTCGCATAGGCTTATTCGTTTTTTCCTACCATTTTATCTGTGCAAATTGAAAATAATTGCTTAAGTTGTTCATGGAATATTCATCCTAACATTTTATAAACATGAAACTACATGCAAACACGAAAAATAGATTAGTTGTGCCCCATAGTGATGCTAATGTTGTCTAAGCTTTGCCGTCACGTGTGACTTGTTTTGAAACGTTGCTTAGGGCTATATATCTGCAAATGTTAGCATTGCATGGACAAGTAAAGCTACATTTGGTTGCACGTGTGTTTATGCGTGTGTAGAGAATATCTAGGGCCACAATTTAATCTTACCTTAACAACATGCACATATCCGGGTATTTTTGAGGCACTACATAGTTTACAAGATACGTTTCCAGACGTTGCTTCAGCAATAATTCTAAGCTCCTACAGTTGTAGGTGATCATTTTTGTTGTCTCTTTCTTCAGTGATTTGGATCCTAATTGAATTAGTACATTTTTTGCTATTCTAATCATGCAAATATTTTTCAATTTGTTCAATGTTTAATTATGTCTAAATAAAGTATAAATAAACAATTGTTATTTATGAATTAGTGACAAAAATATTTAATTATTGTGTAATTACTACATAGACAATGCCACTGGTATTTAAACACTGACTGCGTAAACAAAAACAATTAATACTACCTTTATTACTACTAGTCATATTGCTGATATTGTGATTAATAATATGGCTTATAATGATTATACTACTACATATTGTAAACTAATATCTCAAAATTATCATAATACATATAATATTACTACCTATGATTCTATAAATTCTCTTAGTTACAGAAATAATGCTACTATATTTACTAATACTACTTATAAAGCTCTTACAGTAATGTTAATAATTAGTATTATTACTAAGACACAAATATGTCTACATCAACAACAACTAATACTGTTCTTTGTGATTATGATTAAACTTTACTGCTACAGAATATAGAGATTCTAATTATTTTAAGACTATTATTGATACTTTTTATATAATCAATTTTACTGCAAAAAATGTTATTGCCAGAAGTGCTACAACTAATATTAATTGCTCTATAAATTCTGCTTCTACTACTTCTATGACTTTTAATAATACAATTTATCATGTCACTATTACTATTTCTTCGACTACTATTACTACCTACATTATTATCTTTACTAATATTACTACTTCTACAACTACTACTATAATCGTTATTAGTAATTCTACTACTACCACTACTACCACGACTATTAATACTACTACTACTACTACTATTACTAATATTACTATTTATAATACAACTAGCGATACTATCGCTACTGATAATACTACTAATACAGGTACTACCACTTCAACTCCTATTAAAACTATTACTATAAATTTGATTACGACTGCTACTCTTACTATTACTATTAATACTACTTCTATTAATACTATTAATAATAATAACACTACTCCTTCTACTACTACTACTGCTACTACTACTACTAATAATAATAACAATAATACTGCTACTAATATAAGTACTTGTAATATCATTACTTCTAATGTTATTACTTATAATAATTTTACTGCTTGGACGACTACTACTACTACTACTACTACTACTACTACTACTACTACTACTACTACTACTACTACTACTAAGACTTTAATTATTACGACAGAATTTCATAATAATACTTCAGGAATTATCACTACTACTACTACTATTTTACTACTACTACTAATACTACTACCGTTATCAATACTAATGCTACTACTGACGCAATGACAACTACTGATATTTCGGCTTTTACGACGCCTATTATGAGTTTACTATTATTACTAATACTTCTAGTACTAATAATGCTACTAATACAAATACAACTTCTACTACTACTACAAGTACTTATTGTTACTACAACATCATCTACCAATAACACTTCAGCATCTTCTACTCTTAGTTCTGCTGCTACTACTTAAATTATTTACATCGATAGAACTATTGCTACAAATTATAATAAACGTTATAAAAGTTATCCTATTACTAATGCAAATCCTATTTATAATATTTATAATGCATATTCTATTTCTACTACAACTATTAACGCGATTAGAACTATGAATAACAATAGTCGTGCGTCCAAATATTTTATTTGCAAAACTAATTTTATAACTTATTATACTTCTATAGCTACTGATACTTATTGCTACCATATTTGTGAGGGTAGAGTCATTTCAGAATTAAACAATTTGATGAGTTTTTTTTCTATTTTGGTCAATCTAAAAACCATGGTTTTTGTACACCTTGTAGGTACGGAACATAATGAGTTCGTTTAGAATCTTATATGAAGTTGGTATTTTAGTGCTTGAACACACATAAGTATAGAAGTTGAATCGTTAAACTGTTCCTAGACAATATATATTATATATATATATATATATATATATATATATATATATATATATATATATATATATATATATATATATATATATATGGAAAATATATTATGCAGTTAGTTATACTAAATTCGGCATAACCTTATGATCCCATTCGAACTAATTTGTTACTATGTGATAAATACCTATTTCGTAGTTTATTATAATGCTATTCCAGGTGAACCTTTTCCTATAATTACTTACACTAGTGTTTCTCATATTACTCAATTAGTCTCCTAATGCTACAACATCGATTATTGACATGGGTATTTATAATTATAATAAAATTAAATTTGCAACTAATTTGTTGATGTTACTACTACTATTACAAATACTCCTAATTATTTATCATTTAAAGCTCTTAACTTTCGTCGAAAATTTGATGTTGTCATGCTCACACACGTAGCTTTAATTAAAATTGAAACGCGTTTTTATGGGATGTCACATTTTTGCAGGGTGAAATTTGTTTAAGTATAGACGTACGTGAAGCACCAATCGTGTTTTGTCCACACAAGGCTGGCATGAGCTGCGAAAAGCGGGAATTAAATTTTTTCACGAAATCTGCCTTAATATGGTTTTCAGTAGGGACAATTCCAAATGTAGATATAGTTTGATGCAGCTTTCCGATGAATTGTATAAAAAAGTAAGTCTGTTGGATTTTATGTGGACTTCGAAGCTGCACGTCATCTATTTTTTTTTGAGATTTTTTGCTTGTTAATCTTCGTATTTTAAGTAATTATACACTTATTCCTTATCAAATTTACACAGAATATTTAAGTATACCATAAAGATAATAAAATTTTGTGGGTTACGTTAAGGCTAAAATTATCACGAACACCTTTCAAATCGGTATGCTAGCTGTTGGTCAAACGAATATTCCTTGCACCATTACAAATTACCGTAAATAAGCTTTCTTTCATTGCAATACAAAGTAGCTGTTAGAATGTAGATATTGCGCGATCCCTGCCTTCTTAATGAAAACGTATCTGCTCAATATATAACAGTTAAATACTGTTTTTTGCGGAGAACTAATATATTTGCAAGTATGTATTAGGTGTTTCGAACCTAGTAACAAATTAGTTCAGTTGTGACCAGAAGGATAAACCAAAGGCAGCATGAACGGAAAGTATAATCTCATGCACATTCGTTTCGTGCTTACTGGCGACTCATCAGTAGGAGCCGGTATTACACCCTTTAACCACTATATATTTTGGTAGAAGTATGTGGAATAATAGGACGGTACAATCTCCTAGACGAATGTGTAAACCTGTAATAGTGAAGCTAACATAATATAAAGTCAACGACAATACGACTTCAACGCTAACTCACACTATATAATATATATACCGATTCTGTAAAGGATACTAACACTATGGCTATTGTGTTAGTAACCGATACCAACATTATTGTACCGAAAAGGAACTAATTTGTTACTAGGTTCGCAACACCTAATACATACTTATCTGCTCAATTTAATATAATTTCTTGCTGGAACAACACATCAGGTAAGTCTGGGTATTGTCTTCTGCGATTTTCAACGTGAGTCGAACATTTTGATGCTATTTATCGAATTTATTAAGCAGTTTTTCGGCTATGGAAAACCAAAAATATATCATCAACATAGCTAATGAAGATTATCACTTTGTTCAATAATTATTAGTTCTTTCGTTCCGACGTGCACCCAAACTTCTAGATCACGATTGGGGCTTAAGTCAGGTATTCTTTTCAGCAAGGCTTCGCACAGTTGAAACTTTGTAAAATTCTCCATGACATACTGGCACAAGAATGCAATAGATTCCATTCAATGGCCATATGTAAATACTGAACCAAAGTCATATTAATATATAAAATATTTTTTTACATCAAATTTGTCTATTTTTTCACGAAATTCGCAAGGATCTTTGAAACTGTTCTCAGCTACGTGATTTCTCCCCAGCTTAACAAAGATATTCAACCATTTGAACAGTATATGTCATTGAAATTGTTGCATTTAATGGATTACTATGTTTGTGCATCTTTGAAAAAGCATATAATCTGGGTGTTCGTGTAACGATTTGCCTCCGTGTAATTGATGGGAAATGTCGACGATCTTTAAATCTTGTCTACAATTTAAGTGATTAGTTTTTATTCTATTAATCCCGTAATTCATTTGATAAACTGTGTTTTGATATACATATCTGTGGAAAAGTAGTTTTTTATTTGAAAACTAAATATGCTACAAACATTATCGTTAAATGTTTTACTATTTTGAAATATGACTTAACAGGTTGTTTCCTCTGATTAAAGGAATGTATGAGGTTTATCAATTATTTAATTTTGAGTTCAGTTAAATTATTCTCCTTGTTTTTATGTAAATATTCGATAATTCGAATATGAGTTTTAAAGTTCATTTTTAATTAATTTACGTATCCATTTATTTCAAATTTATTAATTACCTTCAATTTCACGAATTTTTTTGACCTCTTTTTGACCTCTTTGGAGCCCCAAATAAACTCTTTGTTTTTGGTTAAAACGTCCACGGCTGTGTTGAAGTCAGTTTTCAATTAGAATTTTTTTTCGCTTGATTTTTTCATTCGACTAAGGAAACTTTTCCTAAATAAAATATTATAATTTTTTTTCAACTTTCTGGTTTTCGATTTTAAATAAATAGTGCAAAAAATATTCTCAAGCAAATCATCTTACATATTTTGAATTTTATTCAATATATGTCACATTTTGTATATTCCACTTTCATTTTTAGCCTCAAAATAGGTATAATTATCTTAAGGAAGCTTTCAAAATACTGATAATTTTTATACTAATTGCCCTTTGATGTAACGTTTCTTGTGTCTCTTACCAGAATCCATTATTAAGTATTATACATTTTCTGTCAATTTAATATGAATATAACATGATACGAAACGCACTGTGACATTTGAAATGTAGGTCACCTAAACACACGCAACGGTAGTGATTCTAATTTTCTTACTTTAACATATATACTGATACATTTAATTAGGTCAATAATAGACGAATAATTTGCGCCTCTTTTTAGAACTGTGACCCTAAAATGTCATAGTTTTCAAGTAATAAGACATAGCAGTTTCATTTTAATTGGCTTGCAAAATTCGCGTTAATGCTTTAAGTCCACTGAAGCCATTTTGTAAGAGCTACCAAATAAGCCTGTTAATTACTCATGTTTTCAAATCTATTCGACTCTTATGTCTAGCTCGTAATACCTAAAGATTTATAGTTGAGAGGAACTAGAATTTATGGTAGGCATAGCGTATCTAATAAAGAAATATTCAATATAATTATTCTGATTACACATGCTAGTTGGGTCGTTTATGCGGATTTCCTCAGAGTTCACAATTAATGACTCAATCGGTCTTGAGTTAATTACCCGTAACAATGTCTTAAAAGTATTCACTTAATTTGAAAATATCCTGACTATTTCTTCAAAACTATTAACAGAAACCATACACACCAGATACACTCGCTTAATTTTTTATAAGTTAATTGATGGCGTTTGCTTGTATAAAGCACTGTAAACGCCCTAGCTTCAAGTAAATGCCGTACGACGTTACAAAGTCAATTAGAGTGCCAGGAAGACTAAGTTAGTAATGTTGGGGACCCTTAACAGGGCGGGTCTTGCGTTCTCTGGCAAATGCCGATAAGGTTAGTTAGTGTAGCAGTGTCCAGAAGTACTCCTAGACACTTGAGACCAGCTCTGGTTGACTTGAGTTGTGGTTCCTTCTGTTGTGGCGTTGAAATCCTCGCTAAGTAAAATCGTTGAACTTCTGCAGTAAATGACTCGTCTCTCTAGTTGTACAGCAACAAGATTGGCAGGTGACTGAAATTGCCAATGTGTGTGAAGCTTGTAAGCCCAAAAATCAGCGTGTGTGAAGATAGCAGACAGCACATCGGGAAAACACGTTCAGAAGAAAGGCAATCGCGACAACTGACTTGCATGGATATAATTCACCGTAGCTTAAATAGCCTTTGATTGGCTACTTTGCACGCACTATTGGTTAACGGCGGCAAGTTTCGCTTTTTTCTCATTAGTGCAGCGTAAATTGAATTGAATTTAATTTACGCAATATGTCGGCGAATTGCTTTGTGTCGTTACAGCACATTCTTTTAATAAAACAAATTTTTATAGACGCGACTGCTGCTTCCATCATTTTCCATGATTTTGCTTCATCTTAACTCTTGCTGTTTTCCGTGGAATTCCGCCTGCATTCACGCCAGCTCTAGATTTAGCTACAGGAGTGTTCCCATCCTCAAAGGTGACTACTGAAACTTATTCTTCCCACAGAAGTCAGCCTCGGTATCCTACATATATGATCAAGTGCCACAATGAGAGATCCGTCGCGTAAGTTGAAGAAAACGGGTTTGTGCTCCGCGTCCACCCTAATTACCCGATACGAACAACCATTCACAGCTTGCTGCGCCATAGGCTACATTTCAGTCACCAAATCGTAGTCCCCGGCAATTAGGCAGGTACGTGTATATTTTCTGGTATAGGCTCGTCGTTGGATAGCACACACAATTTGTGTTGGCTTTTGTTGGCGCTTCTGAATATTTGCTATGGTGCAGTCCTCATAGTACTATTAGGTTATGTGTTTGCCTGTCAGTCGCACCTGCCCCCTATAAAACATGGTTTATGGAGAGAAAATACTGTAGGTGTTGATATCGTAATTCTCATGACCTGCTGAACCAAATTTAACTTTTTTCGCTAGAAACCCAGTGCGTATTGTCATCAAACGCTGAATACCCCTCTTATTGTACGGCTTTCTCACTAAATTGTCGCATTTGCCCCAGCATGATAAGCTGCAGCCCGAGAATACCTTTTGTTAAGGTACTTGCATCGCTGCTTAAATTCACTCGAACCGAACTGTGAATTCTGTTCGGTAACAATAACTTGTGGTGCACCGAAGCGACTAAGTCAGTGCTCTCTTGAGCACTTTGTAATTTTATTTTCTTGTGATTTGTTCCATTGGCACAAAATCGACCAAGCGGGTAAACTTATTGATTATGGAAAACACAAAGATTATCCTGCCACTCGCCACAAGCAACAATCAACCAATTCGATTTGCAAAAATTAATTTCGTACAATGCATCGATGCAACTGGGAAGAATTTTCTGTTCATTTTTGGCTTAAAATGCTGGCAATGTTGACAAAGCTACGATTCTCTTTTAACGTGCCTCGTCAATATAATCGTGACTCCTATGTTGCCGGAATGCTTCAGCGTTTCATGCTAAAAAGCGAAAATCCCTGCGCTCTTTACCTTTTTTATCTCATTGGTAACCAATGTTACAGGGTCAAGGCTCTAGACGTTGCGGATAATGATGTTCCATTTTTTAGCCCTCTGACCTCATCGGGGCAAGTGGCATCATGACTACATCCTTCGAAGACCTTGATAAATGGTGATACTAGAATAACAGAAATTTTGCAGAGCGTATCGACTGCAGAATTCGAGTTACCAGCTCGATGGTGAATAGCTAAATCGCATTCCTCGAGTTTCGTTTCAATTCCTAGTGATCGCCAATATACTAGTACTTTGTGATCGATAAATAAATGTATCTTCTCACCAATTGCAGAATGTCTAAATTTTCGTAGGACCCAGTTTATGACCAGTTGATCTTTATAGTTGACAATATTGATTTACTCCGCCTTAGTGAGCATGCGACTAAAAAATTGCGCGTAATTCTATTCCTATGTCAATATCTGGGGTGCCTGTCGCAATCTGCACGCATTCTACGAAAAAAGTCAAACTTCTGGCATCTAAAAATTAGTGTTTAAATTGAAAAAAACGCTTCCTAGACGTCATCCGTCTAACTAAACTCTATTTTAACGCTAGTTAACTTGGACATAGGCTGTTGAGTAACCGCCATTCTCACGAGATAATATCTACAGCAATTCTCCATTCAAATAAGGCTGCGCAATTTTTTTGTAATAGTGGACACCGGAAAATCTTTAATAAATTGTAATTTCGAATCGAACAGTATTCATCCATATGTTAAAACCTAATGGCCCATAAGTTGTTCTTGCCAATTTATCTGCATACCTCATGAACTGAAGTTAAATTGCCATTGTACGGCTCTGCACAGCATTGTCTGCTGCCGAAGATGCAATATTTGTTCGATAGTTACCCATATGTTGACATCGTCAAAATAGGCTGGAGTAAAGTACAATTCTAACACGAATGAGTCGATCATTCGTTGGGACACCTCGGGAGCGCACTTCAGATCAAATGTTATCTAAGTGAAATTAAAATTACGTTGATGTACCCCTCTGGATAGTTTTCCTCGTATTTCGGGTCGAAGGTGAATTTGCCAAAGCCCTACTATAGGTCAAACAATGAAAACCACTTTTTTCTTGCTAACTGTCGGAACAAATCGCGCAGGACCGGCATAGAATAGGTTTCTGTCGGAGCGATTAATCCTTTTTCGTAATGGCAAAAATAGAAGCTGGAAACACAAATGAAGATGGCTCAAGTACACCGGCTTCCGTATTCTCTTGCTTTGCTTGAGTTTCTATCGCCAGTTTCTTTGTAGGAGCACTACATTGTTTTGGTAGTTTGTTTCTTTGTTTATGTCAAACTACTGTTTAAATCAATCAACTGCAAGACCAGAACATTCTATGCAATCAAGGAGCTACAATATAGTGTCGCAATGGCTTAGAAATTCTTTCCATCATCAGGGTATCAGACTTGTCTTCTCCTGCCCCGCGGGATTGCGTGCAAACTTATACTCCTTGGAGCATTTATATATTTTAAACATCAATCGTCCTAATATATTTTGTAATAAAGAATAAACACAACAGGAGTGTCTGGGTATTCGCTATAGCATTAATCATAAAGGAACTATCACCAATAATTGATAAATTAATGTACCATTCACCCGCAGCCACCAATGATGTGCCCAAATTCTGACACAAACTTGTTACCGTAGATTGTACGTGGTATCGTCTCCATTACCCAGTAACATAATGACAGGCACTGTCCGTAGAAAATTTTTAAAACAATTAACTTTCAAAGAAATTTATACATATGACAATGTTTCACAGACTTAGTTCCTTTGTGGTCATAACTCTTGTTGCTCGAAATGTTTTTTTTCTTCTTCACAACACCTCGGTGATCAATGCACGTGAGGTGGTTAATTATATTTCAATATTGAAATGGCCATTCTTTCGGAGAAATATGCTGACGATGTTACACAATAGGCGATATATTGGTCAAAGCTGCTGGAGTCTTTACTTATTTAGACGGCTTCCAAGTCTTTGGCTGACGCTGTTCTACTCAGAAACGTTCTATATGCCGCGAAGAATTCTCAGAGGCTTCGATTTTGTGAAAACGAAAGTGTGGCCAATCCACATCCATGCCAAAAAGCAATCTCAAATTCCGATGAAAACCGGAAATAGCTAGTCCATTTGGATTTAAACACTGGTAAATGTTCATTTACTGCTACCTGGGCTCAGACGACATTGTTATGATCACTCATGTTAGATGTGTAGTTTAAGTCGATTCCCCTTAGAGTTCACAATTATTGTTTTAATCAGCCTCTCCTTAGCTCTGTATGTGAGCTATTTATCTGTTTTGAAAATACTCTAAGTGTTCACAATAGTGACGAAACCGGTCTACTTAATGAAATTCCTTTGCTACCTGAAGCTATATTGAGTTCATACTGACAAAATACATGTAATCATAATGATGCTATTCAACGTAACTCTCTCTTTCTCTCTCTCTCTCTTTATATATATATATATATATATATATATATATATATATATATATATATTTGCTGTCTGTAAAAACTCAAAATTGCATTAGGTTGTAAATTAAATTCATATAGTAGTGCGGTTTCATCCTAATTAGTATCTCGTAAAGTACATTCTACATGACCGGAACTCAGTCTACACTCCTCCACACCCCCAATTCTGCGGGACACCTCTCGCAATTGTTAGATTAATACCAACCTATGCTCTGGTTGGCCTTCCGGACAGGTATATTTTAAGTATGTTTGTTAGGAATTTGATTATATATACTTTTGCATTAAAACCTAAGCACCACATATGTTTGCAAAAAAATTCACAGATCAGACCGGGTTCGTATATTTGCGATGTTGTCGAGAACTTGCAAGTAATCGCCGTGACCGAAGCTCGATCACGGAACATCGGCCTCGAAATATCGCATTTATCCACCGCGCCCCTGCCTCACAACACACCAAATTTTCCATTTCATAACAATTTAAATTTTGGTAAGCTTTTCCTTCTTACACACGAATATATATGTCTTCAATCTCAAGATCTTTACGAAAAAGAAAACTATTATAGGTCTGTGAGACGATTATTTATTATTTATTCTCTAAAATCATTTTATTTTCTGCATTTGCTCGTCTGTACAGTTTAATAAAGCATCAGTTTCTTTTAGTACTTCCATTGGATATTGTGAAATCCGGGGATGTGTGAAAATGTGTTTTAAAGTGCAGATAAAGAGTCCACCAAACACACCATGATATAAGAATTATAGTGTGTTTATGGGTAATTTGTGCATAAGTGTGAACACATAACTTGATGTATTACATTCGAGTATTTCCTGTGATGCAGTGCATCTTGTGCTTGACGCAGTTTCTTGCAGTGATTTGTCGACTACGTGCATACTTCTGCTAATTTAACACTTAATTTCTAGTTCAGCCCTCCAAAGAAATTACATGTTTTTATTTCTCGTGGTTGTTGCTCGCTACAACAATTATTGTTTGAATTTTCTGTGCGCAGCATACGTAAGATTGCATAGTATATATGACGCAACTAATCATAATAATCCTTCATAGGATGATCTGTATAAACGTTTCGATAAAAATTGCGCTCATTTTTAATTTTGTCGAATCTCTGTCGCATTTACGCATATTACTTCGTTTATATTCTGCTAGATTTCAATCATGACGGCTTGCGGATATGTTTCAGCACCATTTACAGAAATTAATGTAGCATTACATAATCTGTATTCCGAAACACATTCTGCCAAATGTGTGATGATACACCTGAGAATTACGACATTAAAGGTCATCGTCCTGAACTTTTTCTTGATTTAGACGAACTTCGTGACGATTCACTCATCTTTATTATTCTATTTACGTTGAACTAGTTAATTTGAGTATAATGCGGATTATATATATATATATATATATATATATATATATATAAACACGAGAGTGTGAAATAAGGGAACAAACAATCAATTGCGTGCGACACCTCTAGTTCAAGCTCAAGGTCTACGCATTGATATAAAGACCTGACCAATTAAGTACGTATATTTGCCAGGATAAACTAAGAATTATTTAGTGTGGTTACATCCTTAGTGGGAACTCGTCACATAGGGGCCAGGATTTGCCGTGGACAGATCTCGAACATAGGCACGTCTGTTTCGGAATCTGGTGCTCTAATCACTGAGCCTCCATGCCGCACAGATTGGAGGCGGTTTGTTGGAAATTTGGGTCTAAATGGATGCCAGAGGAGCTCCACAATTTTAAGTTAGATACAAACTAATAGCAGTCGATTAAACTATTTTCTTTTAAGTGGAACACATATGGCATTCATTTAGACCCAGAGTTCCAACTAAAGATCCATAATCTATTTGGCAGAATGGCTCAGAAGTTAGAGTAACAGATTCTGAAGCAGACGTGCTGAAGTTCGAGGTCTTCCAGTATGTGATGAGTTCCCAATGAGGACGAAACCAATCTACTGGATGAATTGACTTTTCTACAGTATACATATATTAGTTTATATTGACAAATGTATGTACAAAACGTGTCAGGTGTTTATTTCAAGATCGCAACCTTGATTATAGTGATTGTTATCACCACCCGCGCAAATAATGTTCGTTTCTTAGGATACATTACACTTGAAAGAATTCTTTTGATCAAGTTCGCCAGATTCTTGATATAAGCACTTAATCTATAAATTACTTACATATGTCAGTATAAACTAAGAGCTGTATAGTGTAGAAAAGGCAATTCATCCAGTAGACCGGTTTCGTTCTTTTTGGGAACTCATCATGTAAGGGTCAGTTTCGAGCCCTGTTCGCGGCAAATTCGAATGTTGATACGCTTCCGTATGCGTCACTGGCTGTTGATATGTTCTACTCCGAGTCGGATACAATTGGATTTGTGTTTGTGTCAAGCTCACAAACACGATTTAAAGAAAGGTTATCATCACCCGCGCAATCAATGATTTTTCAGTTGTGTATCTTACTTACACGCAGTTTAAGGTGCAAAAACGCCCTGTTATTAAATTTTAAGAAAATGTGCAGCCGGAAATTTCATCCAAATACAACGCACGCAATACAATTGGGAGTGAGATCACATTTCGATAATCAATGTATTTTTCGTTCATTGTGATTCAATTCTTGTTATACAGTTTACTTTTGTGCTCCCCAAATGAATATATCAGGTAGAACAACGTAAACATGCGCATTTGTTGTTAGTTTTTCTGGTTTTTGTGACAGATTACGTGAAATAGCATTGTTGAACATATCATGTCCACAACCTTGAGGATTTACACGAAAGAATCAGAGTTCACTTTAGAATACTGTGTGCACTGTAGCCAGATTTTGTGATTTCAATTTAAAAATGAATGCGATTGAGAAAATCCATCATTCTTAAATTATCACGATAGAAGGAAATTTATATTCTTAGATCGATTATAGAACTTTCAGTGTGTTTAACCGCTAATAGCTGCTAAATTATATCACATCAAACGAAAAAAATTATAAGATATTTGGTTTGTGAACACGAAAAATTTTTCCCATGTGTATAGCAAAAAATCAGAAGCAGAAGAGGTAAAACTAAACACTGATGCGCGTTGTAATTGTAAAACACCAATGGTAATGCTAACGGACGAAAAAAAACCTTTTTACACAACTTAGGAGAACTTTTATATTTAGCAATAACCTAGAAATAGAAAGTTATTCTTAAAAAACCTAACCTTAATTAATATGATAAAGCGTTTTGTTGGTATGCTGTATTTTTACATCACATGTTATGTTTAGTTTTAGACGCACGAGCAAATACAATTTCACTTAGCACACACTACGTAGAGGAAGTCTAAATGGTACATTTCAACTAAAATTAGCACCAAAAGGTATTTACAAATTAGCCTTTAACGTTGTCTAGAACTGAGCAGACACCTACAATATGCTCGTGCATTAGTGTTCCCATTCAGGTCTCACAGCAACATACGAAATCGTGTTAAGTTATTTATTCAAATCAAGTTTGCGAGCTTGGAGTAAACACCAATCCCATTGTATTTAACCAGTTGTCCAACAACATAACGCACGCACTGACGCGTTTCGACCTTCCATGATCATCATCAGAGTACGACGGCAAACTGACTATCGAGGATCAAACCACATTTAATATATATGGAAATCAAATTTAGATATGCGGCTCTCACCTCTAGCAGTCTCGCATACATTGAACTTGACTGGAAATGTCGGCTGCGCAATTTCTATGCAGTCTCTAAAATTAAATATTCTCAGCTTTTGATATTTATATTTATATATATATATATATATATATATATATATATATATATATATATATATATATATGCTATCATTGGCGGTAGAAATTGTTTCAATCAAATTGCAAGCTTGACATAAAACACCGATCTCATTGTATTTAATCAGTTATCGTAACAGGCACTGGCGCGTTTCGACCTTCCATATTCATCATCATGTCGTTCGACGACTGGTCAAATACAATGGGATTGGTGCTAAATCAAGCTCGCAAACTTGATTTAAAGAATTTGTTACCACCACCCGCGCAATCAATTATTGGTAAAGTGTTCTGTTATGTTTCTTCTATTTGAACATTTTAAATTAATAATTTTTTTAACTTTTATTTTTAGATCATTTTTCCAAAAATAATTTCCTGTAAAATCAGTAAATTAGTTGATGAAATGAATCTTAATGGTTTTTTCGTTAAAATCATACATGGGAGTAAAGGAAAATATAAACAAATATGCTAATTAATATAGAATTGGCTAAAATTGAACAATTATGCAGACTTACCAATGCTTTGGTTGGCTTACGTGTAGCGCAAGCTCGGTAAAAAATTAACTTTTGCTTTCATTCCCCACAATCTTTAAAACAAAATTGTGTTCGGACCGCCAATTGTATTATAGAAATACGTCATACACATCATTGACGGTTAACTTAGTCTGCCGCCAATTCAATAAATGACCAAATTTCTAAAAGTTTAAAATTTTCAGAAATTTTATTGCACTAGGGCAGTTTTAGTGACGCAATGCCTGCGCGATATTTTTGTTAACTCCAATTTAAATTGAACAATAAATCGTATATTGACGCATACATTTCTTCTAAGTCAGATCAATAGAACAGATTTATAAAAAGCCATTTTCCTTTCGCCAGAGATCAACTCGATGGCAGTACATTATGTAATTAATTTTGAAAATCAGAGTAGATAAAGATGGATATAATGGAAATATTATACAAACGCGACTAAGCAGCTATTTAATTTTTCTAAATGAACGGTATTGGACTGTTCGAATGCAAAGGGGTTATCCTTGAAATTTGCGTTTAGCAAACGTTTTCTATATCAGCTAACATGAATTTTGTACTAGGCGTCTTTGTAGACACCACTGTGCTGTATAGATCTGCTTTACAATAAATTAATGCTTCAATAAACAAAAATGGTTTAACTCAAATTTCTGTATGAATTGTTAAATCAGTAAAACACATTTATGTTTTATACTACTCAATTAAGGATATCACCTTTGCACAAATAGCCATACGGTGTTGCACATAATATGCAAGTAAGTATTAGGTGTTGCGAACCTAGTAACAAATTAGTTCAGTTGTGACCAGAAGGATACACCAAAGGCAGCATGAACGGAAAGTATAATCTCATGCACATTCGTTTCGTGCTTACTGGCGACTCATCAGTAGGAGCCGGTATTACGCCCTTTAACCACTATTTATTTTGGTCAAGAATGTGGGATAATAGGACGGTACAATCTCCTAGACGAATGTGTAAACCTGCAATAGTGAAGCTAACATCATATAAAGTCTACGACAATGCGACTTCAACGCTAACTCATACTATATAATATATACCGAGTCTGTAAAGGATACTAATACTATAGCTATTGTGTTAGTAACCGATACCAACATTATTGTACCGAAAAGGTATATGGTACTAACACTATGGTTTCCGAGTCGGTACATGGTACCAACCTGATGGATATCAATTTATGCTATAGTTCACCGAAATTGAGAATTACAACAATTTCTCCACACCTGTTACTCCAGTAAATCCATACACTCTGGCCTTGATCCTATTATCCCACATTCCTCACACAAATATATAGTGGTTAAAGGGCGTAATACCGGCTCCTACTGATGAGTCGCCAGTAAGCACGAAACGAATGCGCATGAGATTAAACTTTCCGTTCATGCTGCCTTTGGTTTATCCTTCTGGTCACAACTGAATTAATTTGTTACTAGGTTCGCAACACCTAATGCATACTTGCATATATATTAATTCTCCGCAACAAACAGTATTTAGCTGAACATAACATGTATGTCTCGCACACCTAGTGCATTCCAATGTCAATGTGAATATGTAACACAGATAAATATAAATTTATCTCTTTAAATAGATTCCTATACAAATTTGACTAGATCTATCCTTATGTTAAATTTCAAATCAATCTATTTCATTAAGTATTCTGGTGAGGTAACGTTAATAAGATTTGTACCTATTATTTAGGAATTATGCTCCTTCTTTATTTAACTGGTTACGCATAAATTATTTTCGCGAAATAGGTTGTAATCGATGGTACTAATAGTTGAAAGCCTAGATATTCATAAATTCCCCTTTTTTATAGTTTCTGTCTAGCTATTTTGCAATTTTGTTTGCTTTTTATGTTAGACAATTTCTAGGAGACTGCTACTGATAAATTTATTAATAATTTACCAGCAGCATAAGTGGTTAGCCAGAGATTAAAATTAAGCACTATTGGCAGTTTGAAGGATGAATTATTTCAGAATACAATTTTATAAAGCCAAGTTAAAGTATAAATTTACCACGTCTTAATTTTTGAAACTTATAATTATTGAAATTTAATACAATTTATTATGATATAGCGAATTAAAAATAACTAAAATTTGAAATGAGAAAATAAGTCATTCAAGATTGTCTATTGAATTATATAATCAATAGCTAAACTCAACTTTAAATCTTAGCTTTCTATAATTGTTTTAAAATAATGGTATCAATTTTAACGATGTATTTCTTAAAACATGTTAAAATTATAAATAACGCCATGTGCGTACGATTGGAATGATGTACTATTTTCCAGAAATTATTTTATAAGGATAACTTCATTTCAGCTAATACGCCAGCAGTTTTGAAAAAAAGTATAGTTTGAACCAACTGCTGCCAAGTACATTCAAACTTCGTTACTCAAATTGATTATTTCCAAACTGTTTGTAGACATAATCTATGTTCTGTAATGAGAATATTTGTTGTTTGTCGTGAAATGAGATTTTTACTTAATGTATTAGATCTTACACACCTAGTTACAAATTAGTTAAAATATGACCAGAAGGATAAATAAAAAACAGCATGAACGGAATGTAAAATTTCGTGCACATTCGTTTCGTGCTTACTGACGACTCATCAATAGGAGCAGGTATTACGCCGTTTACCAACTATAAATTTTAGAGAGAAATTTGAACAAATAGAGCGGTACTATCTCCCATACGAATGTGTAAGCCTGCAGTAGTGAAGCTAACTTCATATAATGTCTTCGACAATGCGACTTCAAAGCAAATATAAGTGATTTCAATATTTGTACCTTTTCAGTATCATAATGTTGGTATCGAGTACTGACACCATAGCCATAGTGTCGGTAGCCTTTACAGACTCGGAATGTATATTATGTTTAGTGAGTTGGCTTTGAAGTCGCATTGAGGATAACTTCACATGAAGTTAACTTTACTTCTGCAGGTTTATACATTCGTATAGGAGATTGCACATTTTCATTTTCGCTCATTCCTTACCCAAATATAAAGTGGGTAAACGGCGTAATACTGAAAAGTCGCCAGTAAGCACGAAACGTATATGCACGAGATTGTACTTTCCGTTCATGCTGCCTTTGGTTTATCGTTCTGGGCATATTTGAACTAATTCCTTAGTAGGTGCGCTAAACCTTAAACAAAATTGAAAATTTGGCACTTATTATAGTTATAGATTTAAGTGATGGCAAAGTTGAAGCTTTTGTGGTGACTAAAATTGATTGCCTTACATAGAATCATAAGGCGACAATGCTTGATTTGTGTCCAAAGCAATCCTGGATTTCGATTCAGAATTGCCTATTGAGAACGAAGCAGAAGTTTAGTAGATGGATTTCATTGTTTTTGAATGTATGCTTAAATAATATATATAGGAATAAGGTGGATTTATCAATAATCGGCTTATATATATATATATATATATATATATATATATATATATATATATATATATATGATTAAAAATGGTGAATTTCTCAATAATCGGCATATATATATATATATATATATATATATATATATATATAATTAAAGACTTATGGAAGAATTTTGATTTATGCATTTTTCAATATGCCTGAGCAAAGACTAAATAGTCAAAGGAAATTCAATTTGTATTATGATTTGAATTTTGCTTAGAATTACAAAGCGTTTCCTGGCAGCGAATCTTCCTTGGTGCTGACGTTTTCATTTCTAGCTTCGGAGGACATCCTGATAGTTCCTTCAATTGACCCATAAATGGTAACACAAATGGTAGAATACAACATCGCACAAGTAATTTCTCTTCTTCGTCGCATCAAGTTTAGTATTCCTTTTACAAGCGCACACACACACAAACACATACCTATATTTCTACATAAAAATACGAATACATTTTATGCGAAATTCACCGACGTTTAGTTTCATGCGTCACAAAAACCACTAGTCTATCAGGAGTATTAAGTAAACAGTGTTATAAAGTCAATTGACCAAGCCTGTTTAGACGTGACATTTGATTATGTAATTAATGGTGAGATTACACACACATATATACACGCATCTATCCATCTTCTCTCTCTTCATCAACTTATCATTAATAAGTTCATGCTTTTCAAATAATACAAGATAACTTGCAAACATTTAGAGTTGCCCTAAATCGATAGATAGATCACTTCCGACTTGTTAGAGAAGTAAGGTTGTTAATAATATTAATGAAAGTATAGAATTTCAGTAATGTAAGCTCTAAAAATAAAAATATTTCCTCGTTTTATAACAAATAAAATTTAAAGTTTTATAGGTAAATGAATTTTGGACATTAATCAAAATTTGTTCAAATCAAGTTTGCGAGCTTGAGGTATACACCAATCCCATTGTATTTAACCACTCATCAAACAACATAGCAAAACTACTGCCAGTCACACGCATCACGTTATTCGACGACTGGTTAAATACAATGGGATTGGTGTTTACTTCACCTCGCAAACTTGGTTTAATGAATTGTTACCACCAATCAGTTATTGTTTTGTTGTATTTACAATTATTCTTATTGAATCTTCATATAAACATTAAAAAATTGTACGCTCTAATTGGGATTGTATAACTGTATTATTGAGTCATCATGCGTCGTATGCAACATCCCTCTTGATTTATGTTTTAACAATCCTCGCTATCCTTCTTTTATTTATATATTTTGTGTTCATTGATTGACCGCTTTATTAAAACAATTGCCTCACTTTTGTCAGCTTTTGAACATATCACATTTTAACTATCAATTCTTCACTAAGGCGTAACAATTTGTAATAGGGGTTGAGATAAACTTCCTCATGAATTACCAAGAGGAGAACAATCTCCAGTTAGAATATCGCGTTATCCATTGCTGGAAGTTGCTTAGGAATCAATACAGCTCCCATAATAATCTCATACTTAGGTGAACATTTCATGTGAGCTGAAGTATTAAGACCGCGGTTAAACATTTATAACTGTTCTTTATCAAGATGCTTTGGAAATAAATTGGAAATTATCTTCGAAGAGGTATCAATATCCCTAGGTTTAAGTATTTTAATTCCTATGCTTTCTAGATTTTTTCATGCATGATTCTAACCTTCTGTCTTTCTTTAAAACTTGCCACATCACAAAACTATTACATGCAATGTAAATCATTCATCCGTATAGGTGAAAGCAACCAGTGTCTTATTTTTATCTTCTCTCAAATTAATTTATATTTTATCTTGACAAAGCTATTAATTATTTTTTTCTTTAAGCTTAAATTAAACACATGACTAAGTGCCTTACCCGCACTGTCTAGCATAAATGCAGACCAATATTTTAAAAAATAGGAAAACATCTCATTTTACACTAAATTTAAGAAAATCTATATGAGATTATTGCATAATTATTTTCACCTTCTTCCATTTATAGGCGTTGAACGAGGAGACCACGTGAACGATTTATTTTAATTGTAATTTTGCTTTGAGTAACAAAGCGTCTTTCGGCAGCCAAGTTTCTTTAGATGTTGCTTCGCGACATCTTGTATTGGAGCTCATTTGTGTTTTGCTGACGTTTGAATCTCTTGTTTCACAGGCCATCCTTAGAGCTCGCTCAATTTTCAAAAATTGGTAACACAGAAGACACAATAAAACAACTCACACAAGTAACTCTTTTAGAAAGGGATATTATAAACAATTGAGAGGCGTACCGATGAGGCAACCATTGTCTGTTCCGGTTGCTAACATATTAATCCATTATATCGAGAAAACGCTACAAGAAAAGACACCGTTTCAACCGAAATCGTGTGTAAGCTTTCTTGATGATAAACTTATATTTCAGCAACATTCTGATGATGAACTTATAAACTTCCTTAGTTTAGCCAATGACAGAGGTGATCTAAAGTGCTCATTGGAAAAGGGAACGAGGGGAGAGTTTGCATTACTTGATGTGCCATGCAGGCGGAACTGATCAATATTTGAAAAAGATTTTTATTGGAAAATTACATATTTTGGTATCCCAATTCAAATTTACTCGAGTTACGAGTATTTTATGAAAACGGCCATTTTAAATTTAATGAAATTAAAACGACGTAGACTTTCCGATTTTAAATATAGAAACGATGAATTTTGAAAGCTGATGGATCTATTCATTGAAAAAGGTTAGAATTTCTGATTTTAAATATAGAAATGATGAATTTTGAAAACTGAGAGATCTATTCATGGAAAATGGTTACCCTCATGAATTATTAGATAAGACAATGATTCGATGTATGTGAAGCAGGAGAACACTTAAGATTACCGTTGTATCTTGGTCATAGAGAAATCGAAATTAAGTAGATAAATGGAAACGTTAGGAGCTAAATAGTATATTAGAACTGTATTGAAAGGAACACTGATCCTAGGCGGTAATTTACAAAACCAAAAAGAAGGAATACAATCTGTGAAACGTTCGTGGTAATCTGAAATACCTTAAAAAGACTGTAATCTGACGTATACATGGGAAAGGATGCACTCAATTAAGGTTAAAAGCGGAGAGCGTAAGACAGCCAACAAACATGGTCAGATCCAGATATCTGATCTAGCTAAGCACTCAGGAACCTAACCATCAAATCGACAGGAAAGGCTGTATAATAATCTTCAAATTTAAATCTCAATCGATTGATCACGTTAATAATAGAGTCATATGAAGTAGAATCAAGGAGTTGAAAAATCGCTAGGGCCAATATTCAATGAGGCCTTCGCCATTAGCAGGAGATGAAGACCAGCGGAATCGGAGAAATGACATATTCCATGTAGCAGATTAAATGTGCAATAAGACAACGAGTGTATTGAACACAATTATTTATTTTATTTTAAATTCTTCACTTTGCTTGAACTGTTTACTAGGGCTTCGATTAGCCTGTAATTCAATTCCAAGTAATGCCGTATAATTGGCCTGAACTTAGGTTTGAAGTAACCATTTATGCAGGAGGCTTTATCGAGTTTACTTTGACTATCCTATTTCTCCCATTGTCCTTTTCATGCTACCTTTTCGATTTCGACATATGCTTGACTTATGTTTAGCCTCAGTCTGTCAATTTAATTCGCGCGGAGCAAGTTCGACTTCCTCTCGCATTAGTTATCACTAAGTAAACACACATCAACAACCTTGCGTTTCTAATTATTCGGAATTAGATTTTTCTATCGATTAACATGGTTGTAAGTTGATATGAGTCTGGATATGCATGCATATGAACGTAGGAGGGATATTGTGGTATATAATTGCATAGTTTTATGTAAGTACTTATGTATGTGTGTTAAAATAATGCTAGAATTAATTAATACTAAGTTGTAAAAATGTTTATATTAGGATGACGTGTCCAAGAAAAGAGATATTTGTGTGTTTTTTTACTGTGCCTCCTCGGTTACAATTTATGTGACGATTGCCCGAGCTCTGAAGATGATATCCGGAACTAGAGACCGGAACGTCAGCCCAATGAAAATAAGGTTTAGCACAAGAAATATCAGTGGTTCAGTTTCGTCCTTATTGAGAGATCGTCGAGTATTTTTCGTATTTTGCCGCGTACGGGGCTCGAACCAAGGTACATTTGATTCTGAGATTGGGACTCTGTTCTCTGCGCCACACATACCGTTTATAACTGCAATTGCTGCTTTATATTAACTTATTCATTTGATTAGCCTACCCTTCAGATTGGAAAGGTGTGACATCTCTTTCAGCCATTTTTTACAACTAGCCAAATAAATTTTGTCATTATAGAACAAACATCATGCCATCTAACGATATTATTTTTGATTAAAGAATAACGAGAGTGTTTTGATTATATAATTGCCAGTATAAACTAGCCATTGTTTAAAGTAGCAAAAACAAGTCATCAAACGCACTTGTGTCGACTTTATCAGAATCTGGTCAAGTATTCTTCAGAATTTGCCGCGGACAAGGCTTGAACCGGGACAAATTTGCCTTATCTTTTGCGAGCAATATTCCGTAGGCGTAGCGCATTGGATAGAAATCGAGATTCAACAGTTCGAGGCCCCCGGGTGGCAAATTTTAAGCAGTACTCGACAGGTTCTCAAAAAGAAGCATCAGGTCTACAGGATGATTTTATTTTGCTACATTAGACAATGCTTAGTATATACTGACAAATACGCCCGCACACATACACACGTTTATATATATATATATATATATATATATATATATATATATATATATATATATGGGCCGTTTTATATGAAATATTACAGAAATAAAAAAATCGACAAGATGATATTATATATAATTTATGCCTACAGATGGAGTACCAAGTACAGTACAAAGAAAGTGCTAAAGGTAAACATTCAGAATTTGTGCGGGTGGTTATGACAATTTCAGAAATCAAGTTTGCGAGTTTGAGAGAATTGATTATCCGATTTTATCCAACCAACACATAAATTAGAAAATCTAGCGTTAGTCACGAAAACTGACGCGTTTCGACCTTCTATGATCATCGTCAGATTACGACGGCAAACTGACTAGCGAGGATCAAACCGCAATGAATATATATGGAAAGCAAAATAAGATATGCGGCTCTCACTTCTAGTAGTCTCGTCTATACAGTGAACGTTCTATATTTCGTGGATTCACGACATCGCGAATTTTTTCATTATATTATATGAGAAAATAAGAAAATATATCGCAGATTTTCTAGTAATGCCGATAATAGTCGCGAAATAGGTATACCAAACATATTTTTTTAATTCCACAAAATATGTTGTTAATTCCATTAAAACACTAATAAAAAATAATATTTCCTAGTCTAAGAACAACAATAGAAGTATAAAATAGTAAAAAAACATGTACATACTTTGTATTTGAACTTGTAACTAACATGACAAAAAATAACCCTACGTACAACAGTTCCATACCCACGTACTTACTGCTCTGTTGTTGGGAGAATGCAAAGCATAGCAGATCGGTGACGAATTGCGATGTAAGACGGTCCGCGATTGGTTACACTGGTTACTGATGACGAATCAGCTCTAAAGTTATTTTAATTTAATATTCTAACATTAAAATATTTGTGCTTGTTTTAGATTATGGCACTGTACATACGTGTTCTGTAAATGGGTCGTTTGCTAACAGTATGTAAAGGGAGGGCTATAAAAGTCCGAATACATGTTAAATAGGTACTGTAAATATGTCCCTATTACGCGGATTTTCAACTATCGCGGCAGATCTTGGAACTTATCTACCGCGATAAACGAGGGTTCACTGTATTCATGCCAGTAAGCATGGCGTACTCAAGAAATTAATCCAATTAACTATTTCTATGGTCCTTATTGGCTGTCTATCAGTAGAAGAAGGTACTATACAACAAACCCACTGTATAGTTGGTAAAGTAATATGGGGAAGAAGGACGATGCTACATCCTATCAACATCATAAAAATGAAAGTAGTCAGTGAATACGAAACGTATGCGTCAAGGGTATTACACGTCTTAATCATACTAATAATATTGCATTAAAAATTTCGAATTAACGAAAGTGCTCAAGGAGAACCGGATATGAATACAAAACGCAATCCAGATAATCGTATTTATTTAGATATGCCTAAATGGACAG
The DNA here is from genome assembly GCA_029291075.1 of Eudiplozoon nipponicum. Taxonomy (NCBI): domain Eukaryota; kingdom Metazoa; phylum Platyhelminthes; class Monogenea; order Mazocraeidea; family Diplozoidae; genus Eudiplozoon; species Eudiplozoon nipponicum. The sequence continues at coordinate 1,270 of JAQBSW010010047.1, read as the reverse complement.
AGTTAATAACAAAACAATTTGAACAAGAATATCAAGTAATACTTACCTGTCATGGAGTGGACAGTCTCAAAGGCGACCAACTTCGGTTGATTAAGCGGAAGATTTGATAAATGACGCTGTAGTTCTTCAGTATCATTGTGCGGATAAATTTTTTTCGCCGCCCGACTTGTTCGTATGCCGTGAATCATTGAGGCATGATTTCCCGCGTCGGATAGAATAGTAACTTCTGGTAGTCGTGTGCCTAAAGTGTGCAGACAAGCCTCATTAGCTACATAGCATGAAGTAAAAACTAAACCAGAATCTTTGCCATGATGATGAGCCAACTCCGCTTCCAACGACTCATGCAGCACAGTGTTTCCTGAAATATTTCGCGTGCCTCCACTTCCTACACCATGTTCACGAATAGCATTGCTGTAAGGAAATATTCATAGAGATTCAAGCCTTTCTGCTAGAAACAGCAGACAATTTCATAACTGCTATCATAAAAACTAGTTTCAGACGATGCTTTAAAATAAAAAAGTTCAACATCAAATAAAAAAACTCCACAAAAGCCATTAAAGAAGAAAGGTTTAGAGGTTTACCCACAAAAAGACCTAGAGAATTAGCTACCAATATATCGAACATACCGCTGTAAAGAATAAACCGTGCCTCAAATAGAGCAATATTAAACATTCGATTGAGTTAGAATAGTAAACGCTATCTCGATAAAGTTAAATGAACTACAACATTTTTGTGGAATACCACATCTTGCGACACCGCTTCCTTCTCATTCGATCATAAATGACACGTATTCCATTCATTTAACGTTTCACTCCAAATACTTTTTAAACCATCTGTAGATTATACATCCGGTCTATTGTACAGCGATCTGATACATGTCAATTGTGATCGATAATTTTATTGGATGCACTACTAACATCATCTCCGCTCGAGTATGTCTTAGTTTTAGCGAATGCACGACAAAATGTTTACTTAGTATTAAAGCTTTAAAATTGCTTCTTTATGTTGTTAACTGTGGGTGCAACCAAGCTGTGGCTATGACGGAGAGGAAAAGGAATCCTTGTAAGAGAAATACATCATTAGAAAATAGGAAACGAGCAATGTGCACAATCATAAATAGTTCAGGTAAAACCTAGTCAAAAATAACATAAAAAGATTAGAATATGAGTAATAGTGATATTATAAGGACATATAATATGAATATATGTAACGGGTGTCACCTACCTCGCACAACACCATTAACCAATAAAGGCTAGAGTGCAGAAGTAAT